>LBNU01033110.1:374457-398008 GCA_014162995.1 Artemisia annua
ACCATAAGATTGCTAATTGCTTTGGCATCAATTCACAATCTGATTATTCATCAGATGGATGTGAAGACAGCTTTCTTGAATGGTGATTTAGATGAGGAAGTTTACATGAAACAACCTCAGGGCTTCATCATGCCTGGCAATGAAAACAAGGTTTGTAAACTGATTAAGTCTCTTTATGGACTAAAACAGGCACCTAAGCAATGGCATCAAAAGTTTGATGAAGTGGTTTTGTCTAGTGGTTATTCACTTAACCAGGCTGACAAATGTGTATATAGCAAATTTGATGAATCTGGTAAAGGAGTCATCATTTGTTTATATGTTGATGACATGTTGATCTTTGGCACTGACCAAAATCAAGTTGATCTTACAAAAGAATTTTTGTCATCAAAGTTCTCCATAAAGGATATGGGGGAGGCAGATGTTATCCTTGGTATTAGGATTAAACATGAAAGTAACAAGATTTCTATCTCACAGTCTCATTACATTGAGAAGGTGTTAAAGAAATTTAATTACTTTGATTGTACTCCAGTGAGTACTCCTATGGATACAAGTGAGAAGCTAATGCCTAATTCTGGCAAAGCAGTATCTCAACTTGAGTATTCTAGGGTAATTGGCTGCTTGATGTATGCCATGACTTGTACTAGACCTGATATTGCGTTTGCAGTGGGTAAATTGAGCAGGTATACTAGTAATCCTAGTGCTCATCACTGGCAAGCAATTCAGAGGGTTTTTAAGTATTTGAAAAGAACTATGGATTATAGTCTTTCATATACTGGTTATCCTTCTGTATTAGAAGGATACACTGATGCAAGTTGGATCAGCAACACTGAAGATAATTCATCTACCAGTGGCTGGGTATTCCTACTTGGTGGAGGTGCAATTTCTTGGGCATCCAAGAAAAAAACTTGCATTACCAGTTCAACCATGGAATCTGAATTTGTGGCTTTAGCTGCTGCTGGTAAAGAAGCTGAATGGTTGAGAAACCTGCTTCTTGAGATTCCATTGTGGCCTAAACCTATAGCACCTATTTCTATCCGGTGTGATAGTGCTGCTACATTGGCAAAGGCTTATAGCCAGATGTACAATGGGAAGTCTAGACACTTAGGTGTCAGGCATAGCATGATTCGTGAACTTATCATGAATGGGGTGGTATCTATAGTGTTTGTTAAATGTCAACAAAACTTAGCTGATCACTTGACGAAGGGTTTAGCTAGAGACTTGGTTTTAAAGTCTGCTAAAGGGATGGGTTTAAGTCCAACTTAGTCACTAAATGCAAAGATACCCAACTCCCTTCTAAGGAAACTTGGAAGCTGAGTTCAATGTGGAAAGCTGAACATTTTGTGGACTGAAGCACATGTTTTATATTACATCCCAAGGTTCTGCTTGTTACCTGCTGGAAAGGAGGATGAAGTCTTCACTTCTTAATGGTTATTTTCTTTGACAAAGTGCTGAGCAGGAGCATGATTAAAAGATGAACCACCTATGTAAATGTTGAAGTTTTTGTTGCTTCAGGAAGCTTTGGACTTTTAGCTTTTACAACATTTATGAATTGGATATGGACACATGGCTTGTAATAGTGTCAGGAGTATTTAAGTGTTTGAAAACTTGTGTGTATTTATCTTCAGGTATTCAAATGGGTTGAAGGGTTCAATTCTTAGAACACCCTGATTCTCGAATATTTGAACGTATATGTACTAATGTGGAAATTCAATCCTCAGGATATTTTCATTTATGCACTTGTTTTGTTTATTGTTTATTATTTCATGCAAAGGAAGTGAACTAAATTTGGGGAGGATTGTTGGAAAATTTAGTGCACTTGAGGGATGAGTTCACACCTGGTAATGGGTTTGGAGGTACGGAGTGTACACCCATTTGGTCCATGAACACCCTGACTCAATTGTGGTTATGCTAGTAGACTCTGCTGCTAGACTCTGCTGCTAGACTCTGCTGCTGACTCTGCTGCTAGTGTTAACATTACCACTACTAGTATAAGCTTGTTATCTGCTGATGGCTTGTTCCTGCGGATAAGCTTATTCCTGCTGATGGTTTATTGTTTCCACTGATAACCACTGATTCCTAATATTATGGAAAGTATTATGATATATTTAATGGGCCGTTAATTATACATAATTCCATGGGCTAGGGTTTGAGTATTCTCTATTATAAATAGAGGTCATAACACATCTGCATGAGGACGATTAACATAAACCCTAAACACTTGAATACGCTTCTGTTCTTGATTTGTGCCTAAAACAAGAACATCACTTGGTCTTATCCCATAGAGATATTCGTGTAACCCAGGCATAGGTCGAATAGTTTCTATTGGAAAGTGATACCACGATTTCAAGTGAATATCCGGTACTCATTGATTATCTTAACCCTAATCTGGAACACAGAAACACCTAATAACCAACATTTAACACGACAAAAACTGGTTTTTACAAGTTTGGAAAGTTTAACGAGTCTAAACTTTAAGTGCTAATTGGATTTCATAAAGTTCACCCGACTTAATAAATCCGTTTGTCCTAAACCGTAAAGGGTTATGACTTGGTTTTTACGTCCTTGGAAAGGCATTTGAGTGTATTATCAAATTTGTGGGTCCCAATATCCTAAAAATTAAAAAACTAGAGTGAAATTATCAAATTGCCCTTGTGTATCAAAGGTGTTTATTT
This sequence comes from Artemisia annua, assembly GCA_014162995.1. Taxonomy (NCBI): domain Eukaryota; kingdom Viridiplantae; phylum Streptophyta; class Magnoliopsida; order Asterales; family Asteraceae; genus Artemisia; species Artemisia annua. The sequence continues at coordinate 377,130 of LBNU01033110.1, forward strand.
TCAGATTACAACAGCCTAACGTAAACGGCTCTATTTTAAAATCTACAACTCCATTTTATTCCGTTCAAGCGGCCAAGTTTAAGTTGAAGGGTACACTGCATTTTTTATTTGAACACCAACATGGGTTCTTTACAAAATTTTGAACTTTTATCGTTGCAAATCCGTTACTCCCATTCGGACTACTTTTACGAAAGATTTTCTATTTAATTCATCGGGTGTAGTTACGGGCCGAGTCACCTGGCAAAATGAAGCTAAGACATAGATATATATCCTTATATTTTTGTCCAAGTCTCTAGTCCTACTGATTTTTCTCATTATTCAATCTACCCCAATGATCAAAACTATCTCAATAAATCAAGTCTAAAACATGTTTTTCTAGTGTTTTTAGCCATGTACTATGTATAACCATGTCAAATTAATGAATATTACATATGATATAGATAAAATACAGAAGTAAAATGAGGCAATATTGGTTTCCTTACAAAGTTTGTGGTGAAAAGACAAGATCAAGACAATGAACACAACAACCCTTTTAAAATCACCAATTTAACCCAAGCTTCCAATTCAATTAACCAAAAACCCTTCAAAGCTCTAGATATATCAAATTACTAACTTTGTAAACCCTTTTAAAACCTCCATGAAAACCCTTTCAAAAACTCCAGTAAAACTCAAGGTTTGATGAGATTTGTTTGATGTTAGTGAAGAAGCAACTCAAGAACAAGTCTAGGACTTATGATCTTAACACAATAGCACATGATCTTAACAAAAATCGAAATGAGAGGTGTGTTTGTGGGCTGAGGTGTACGGTAAAGAGGAGGAACACACAAGAGATGAGGATTTTTGTTGGAGTTAACTTGAGATCTAGATTTAGTGTATTTTATGAAAGCATGCTGTGGAAAACTAGAAGGGGAGGTTGAATAGTTTTACGTCTTTTTAATTTATAAAAACTTTTGTTTTGAAAATTTCGATTCTAACTTTATGTGATATCAACTTGCTTGCACAATTATAAACAAGTATATCTACAAGAGTATATAATGACAAGTACGTAAGTAAGTAAATAAAAAGATAGAGATAGAAAGATAGCACCGCGAGACAAAAAGGATTTATAGTGGTTCGGCTACGAATCTCCTCTTCGTCCTACTCCACTCCCCGAGCACCTATGACTCCTCTCAAACTAACCAGTCAACCAGGTGTGGTCAACTAAGTCAAATGAGGGAGAGAGTGATCAATTAATGATCCGGTGTAAGCACAGTGTATTCCCGGGTCGTTATATCCCGACGAGATTGAATTGTAATTTTGAAAACGTTTTTGGAATAAGTGATTGGGAACAGTAACCAGATTGAGAATGATTATTTGGTATTGATTACACTAATGAAAATGATAATTAATGAAATTTTACACTACAGAGGAACAGAATTAGGCTTTGGGAAAACCTAATACAGACATACTAATTATGTAAAATGGAAAAGGTTAAATATGAACAATTACAAACTACAGGGGGTAAAAATGAAACTTTTACAAAATTAAAATGAAAAGAAAATTAAATTAAAAAGAAAATTATTTTTTGATTATTTTATTATTTAAATATTAATTATTTAATAAAACTATTTAAAAACTTAATTAAAACTAATTAATAACAAATCTAAAAATGATTAAGATTATAAAATACACTAAAAATTTGCAAAATTAATTTATAAAAATCTAAAATGACTTAAAAGAAATATAAAAATTAAAAATAAATATTTTTGTCTTTTTGTGGATCTTTTATTAATTAATTACTAAACTATTATTTAAAAGTTAATTAAACTAGAATAATTAAGAAAAATAGAAAATGAAAAGAGAAAATTACAAATCCAATTTTTACAGGCTCTAATTAATGTATACAAGCTAGAAAAATTATAAAAATGGACCTGAGATTAATTTTAAACACTAAAACTATTTTCTTTTTGGTTTTTCTAATAAAACTATTTTAATTAAAATTAAATCTAAAAATTACCAAATGAACAGTAAAAATTATGGGAAAATTACCAGAAGTGCTAAATATTATTTAGAACTTAGGAAAAATATAAAATTGTACTACTGTTTAACAAAAATGTATTAAAACTATTTAATTACTAATATTAACTAATTATTAATTAAAATGTTTTTAATTCTAATAAATACTAAATAAACAGAGAAATTCTAAGAAAATTTATACAAATACTTTAAGATACTAGGAATTTAAGAAAATTATAAAAACAGATAAGTACTTAATAAAAATTTAAAAAGAAAAATGAAAATCTAAATTATGTTAAATAGAAGCTATCACTTTTCTTAAAAAGTGATTATTTTTGGAATTTTCTTTTTGAGACTTGTTCTAACACTGAAAATGAACAACTTTTGCAAAAACACTTGAATCACAACTCAAAAACAAATCATTTGGACACTTAACCTTCACACAGTTCAATTAACCTTCACACAGGTTCAAAAATGAGTTTTTAAACTTTGAAATGGAAGTTACAAGTTACATAGGCTAGACTAATGACCAAATAAGCAATGAACAAGTTAAAGGACACTAAAGCAAGCTAAAGCAACACAAATACTACACTGAATAAGCCATAAAAAGCAAATAAGCCAATCAAAAATTCCTATGAGCACTGTTCTGCACACAGAAATGGGACAAGGTTCAAGCTAGTAGCAGCCCTATTGAACAAGCTTGGGAATGGAAAATAAGCACTGGCTTATTGAGTCAGCTAGGTAAGCTTCTCAAAAAGCTAAAATACAAATGCTAAAGCTCTCTAATGAAGCTTATGCAAGCTTATGAAAAAGGTGTTGAGACTGTGTACAGGGCAAGTATTTGAAAAAGTCCTTTTTTAAAAGCCAATGAAAAAGCAGTGTGAAAAGCTCTAAAATGAAAAGTGATTATATGCACAAGAAGCTGGCCAGATGGACTTTCCAAAACAACAAGAATTAAAAGCTAACACTAATTAACAAAGATTTTGCAAGCTTATGAAAATGGAGTTACACTGGACAAATGATGGTGCAGGGGAGGTAAAACCTCACACATGCAACTTCAAGACCAAATTTTTGTGAGTAAATGATTTCCAAATTCTGTTTTTCTTCTTGTTATGGATACACAAGCAACAAATGATCTCAGAACAACCAAAACCTTTTAATTCCAATCTCTAATAAGTCCCACAGATCAAAAAGAAAAAGCTACCATTTTGACAGACTTGACAATTTTGACTTTTTGATTTTGATGAACACTTTGACTAAATTGAACTTTGATCTTAATTCTCTGAGTGATTATGTTGAGTTAAGCTATATTGAGACTAGATTGAGCAAACTTAACAACTTTTAAAGAGATTTGAGAGTTGGTGATTACTAAAAATCTCACAGTAAACAAGAACAAAAGTGAAATTTTGATTTTGACTTTTTGCTGAATTGGTACTGAGTTTTATGACCTTTTAGCACTAATATTACCTAGAGGAACTTGCAGAGACTAAAAATTCCAACCCAAACAACTTCTGAGTCCACAAACTCAGCAATGCCAAACAATCTTTTAAACTATGGAATTTTTTATTTTCAAACTTAATGATTAATGTAGAACTCACAACTGATTTATATCAACTAAATATGATCTAAGAAACTTAAATGAGCACAGAAACACAAGTTTGGACCACAAATACCTAAGAATCACTAATATGCTATAATGACAGTGAAATCAAGAACTTTAAGCACAATAGAATCTAAATGAACAAGTACCTAATCTTAGCCAATAAATTTACTTAAACACACCTAAGAAGCATAAATCCACAGAGAAAAACAGTAAACAAGCAAGAATTTAGAGGAATGTAAATTTGAGGTTTGGCTTACAATTTTGCACTCCAGCTAAAAACTAAGAACCATGACCTTAGAACCAATCCTATAGGCTTCCACAAGCCACTAAACCCACGGCCATCCAAAATACACCATGCTCCAGCAATCTACAGTCTTCACCTGCAATTTTTTATTTTTCAATGTATTTTCTTGATTTTTTTGTATTTTTTTTTGTTTTTGATCCTAAACTGAGTTTTAAGGTTTCTAAAAGCTTGAATAAGCTTTCTAGGAGCTTATATGATCCTAAGAAGTCCAGAACATAAACCTTAAACACCTTAAGCTAATATGAGAATTTTGAGATTTTGAAAAGTGCATAAACTAAGAAATGATAGAAAACTTGAAATTGATATTAATTAAGCTTCAAATTACATTAAGAAAAGAGATTACAACACTTCTTGACTAAATTTTATAACTAAAAACAGAGTTTACATAAAAACGAGCTAAAATTATACTAAGTAGACTACACACACTATTCCTTGCATCTTCCTCCTTTTAAACTTGAGAATTAGGGTTCCTTGGAGTCTTCTGAACATATCCCATCAATAATTATGACCATTGGATGGAAGAAACTCAATCTTGGCCCTCCACGTGTTTTGGCGCCAAAATGGAAAACTGCAATTTGCTCTGTTATAATGCAAGGGGGTGGTGCATTTATTGTGGGGGTAAGGTTAGGTGAGGATGGTGAGGGTGAGTGGTTTGGGCGGTGGGAAGTGATTGCCAAGTTGTGGGTGGTGAGGTGATGGGGGAGGCCAAGTGGGGAAGAAGAAGGAGGGAGGGGGTGTTGTTTGACTGTTTGACCCCGTTTATTATAAACGGGGTAATGGGCTTGGGTGTGTTGGGCCACAGCAAAGAAAAGGGCCAAGGGGTAGTGTTGGGTTTGTTTTGGGTTTATGGATTTGGATTTTAGGGGCTTAGTAATAAATAAAGGGTCCGTTTGGTTTTGTAGTTGTAATAAGCCCAAGGACCATTTATGTAATTTCTGAATTTTTGAAGGGCTGAACATGTAACTTTCCAAAAGTATTCAAAGGGTCCTTTCTTGCCAAGGTTGAATAGTACAAGGACCAAAGTTGACTTTTCACTCTTGAAATTCCCAGGGACTAATTCTGCCAACTTGTGAAACTTCAGGGACCAAACATGTAATTTTCCAAAATTTTACCACAAGGACCAATTGTGTCATTTATGAATAGTACAAGGTTTAATTTTGATTATTTTCATTTTTTAAATAACCAAGGACTATTTTTGACATTTTTCAAACTTGGGGGACCAAAGTTGTAAATTTGTGATTTTTGATATTCAAAGGACTTGTTTTGACAACTTATGAATCCCCAAGGACCTTTTATGATATTTTGCATGATTTGAAATAACCAGGGACTAGATTTGACAAGTTGTGAAAGTTGAGGGACTGAAACTGCCAATTGTGCAAACTTTACTTGTTTTTCATTTGTTTTCAAACATTTTGCATCTAAAACATATAAAACACAACCCTGGGATATTTTCAGTATTTTGATGCATATTTGGTTGTTTTGGCAGTTCAGATTAGGTAAAAAATGATGAGTATTTACACACTCATCAACCTAACTCGAGAGTTTAATTCACTATGTCAACAAGCTCACTTATGGCGGAGAAGCCTTACACACCTTTGCTTACACCGTTTAACGACACCAAGCAAAATGTCGAGTCCTAATAATAGCTAGAACCAATCTCACAACTCTTCACGACTTATCACAACTTCTACACAACTTATGCACACCACAACTACTACGCAACTTCACTAATCCTACTTCACAACACTACTTATTCTTCACTACTTCTCTTCACAACTATCACTACTAAATCTCCTAATTATAACCACGTTACACCTTTACAAACAATATATACAACTACTAACAATATCTACAATACTTCTTAAACTTGAGGTTGAAGGAGTATTCTTCTCTTGCACTTTGAATGATGAGGAATTGCACTTGAAACAAAGACTTATAATCCTATGATCAAAGGATTTAGAAGGATGTTTAGAAAGGATTTGTATTGAAAATATTCGTGCAAAAGGTGAGGAAAAAATCCAGAAATGAACCAGTATATATAGGCAAATAATCTTGACAACAGGAGAGTGCCGGCTCCCTTAAATGGTGGCCGGACCCCTTAAAATTAAGGGGGACGCCCTTACAATTAAGGGGGCGCCCTCCTGTAACGGCCATTTTCTTTGTCTTTTTCTGGTGAAAGTTTATTTGGTGAAAAACTAACTGATTTTTGTTAAAAATTTGAATTCATATATTTGTTATGAATTAAACATTTTCTTTAGTTACCAAAAGTGTTTTTCAAGAAAAATATAATATGTTTATATGATTTTATAAACTTTGTAATGTTTAAATAAAAATCCCTTTGATCATAAAATGTATTAGACATATGTTTATTCATACCTTAAGTGATATTGTTGGATAATATGATATTTGTAACTAAATACTTGTTTACGTAGTAATCTTGTGTTTAATGTTTTTAGATTTTGTGATCGTCAAAAAATAGATATATCGAAAAATATAAATAACGTTTTTATGCATTATTTATATCAACAATCTCCCGCTTTTTGATGATTACAAAATCTAAACTCATTATACCAAAAATTAGTATATATACAAGTATTTAGTGAGTTTATATCATTTCTCCCCCTTTTTGTGAGCATCAAAAAGGTTATCCCGACTAGTGTAGAACTCCCCCTTGATGTATACTCCCCCTCATTTTAAGGTCATAAGAGAAATCGAGATATGGAATACTTGAAAAAATATTTAGAGCACAACCAATATATATATAATGCATGTAATAAATATAGTACAAGAGAACTAAGTATAAATTCATGGAAATAAAACATAAGAGGCATTCATTAATAGAGTTATTAAAATAGATTATGTTAAAAACATAATCTTTGGTATATGAGCATACATTTATGCTTTTCTAGCAAACTACACTTAGAATATACTAGGTTGCCAACTTGAGGTCTCTTGGACTTGCTTGGGGTTCAAAAGGTTTTGGTGATTTTATTGGGAGATGCATGGAGGTTGCATTTAATGGTTCGATGGTGATGGGTCTGGAGTAGAAGGATTGGTTCTAGGGATGTTGTATCGAATTAGTGGAGGTATTGGATGAGGACGAGTGAGGAGATATTCAATCCAAGAAATATCTTCGCTTAGGTCAAGAATTTGTTTTTGTAGGAAATAGCAACAAGGACAATAGTAGGTGTGGTTGGCGACTTGATCCAAGTTGAGTGAGTGAGGCAAACAATTTGAGTATGGAGATGAGGGAGGTTTGTCCAAGTTGCGTTGTGCAAGATGCATAGCATTGAGATCACGAAGATCACGGATTACATTGAGTTCTTCACGGAATTTTTGCTTTTCCGTGGCATTGTGGAATGAACCATTTGGTTGAAGTGGATGAAGTGGGGTTGTGTACTTTGGAGTGAAGTAATTGGAGGTGTAATTTGATGATTGACCAAAGATATATGGATCATTGTAGTTGGATGAAGGTTGAGATGTGTGGCTTGGGATAACGGCGGATGTTTGGCCATTATTGTATGGTTGGTAATATGGTTCATAGAGATGACCTTGTGGGTTTGGATTGAAGTTTGGGAAGTAAGTGGTTTGAGGTGTTGGTTGTTTTTCAAGTTCTTTGGTTGTGATAGGGTTGTTTTGAGGGCTTGTTTTTCTTCGCCAAGCGGATTTTTCGGTCATCCTTGCTACTTTTGAGGCTTTTGATTTTGGTTTGTTGGGAGAAGTCATTATGGGGTGAGTAATGATTTGTGATGATGAGATGTATTTATAGTGTGATGATTATGTGTTTGTGGAAGGATAATATGTGTTGGATTTGGTGGACAAAATGTGTTTGTGAATTCAGGGAAATGAGGAATCAAAATAGGTTGGAATGGGCTAAAAAGCAGAGAGCGAACAGGGATCCTCGACCTACAGATCGCCGGCCCCCTTAATTTTAAGGGGGCCGCCCCTTTGATTTAAGGGGGCCGCCCAGGCCTTGGATCACAGGTTGCCAGAAACAGGTTTTTGGTAAAGTTTTTTCCAGAAAGATGTTTGTTTTGGGGTTTGGTTTTGGGCAAGACCAACTCTTTAGGCAACTTGGCAAGTATTTACATAGTGGAATATTCATGAAAAGCAAATATGCAAGCAAATTATCATACAATCATAATTAAGCATGCATGCAAAGCCTAAAGCAAATAAGCAATTAATTCTACCTAAAGCAACTAACTTAGTGTGAAGGCAACTATTAGTGGGAAACTAGTGATGGAACAAATGTGACAATGAAGTTCTTGATTTTGTTCTAGTGTGTGCCTATATGAAACAAATGTGGAGTAAAGATTGCTTCGACTCCTATGAAAAACAAATTATCCTAAGAAACAATCTTTAGTCTCCTTGAATTGACTTTGCTCACTTCTAAGTGTCATATATAAGTATATATTATATTATATACATATAGATAACGAGAGTGAGACTATTATGCATGATTTTAGAGAAAAATGTTTTTATCATTATTCAACAATGAGTTTTCCTAAACGTGAGAATGATTTTGAAATGAATTGAGGTTTTCCTTGAAAGTATAATCATGCAAACAAAATATCTCAATTCCTGATTTTGTGCAAAACAGAATCCTAGACTCAGATTTGAGAAGAAAGAATTTTAAGAAAACTTAAAGCTCAGATGGCCGGCCCCCTTAAAGTGAGGCCGGTCCCCTTAATTTTAAGGGGGCCGCCCNAAAAAAAAAAAAAAAAAAAAAAAAAAAAAAAAAAAAATCCAGAATCTTGAAATTTCAGAAAGTTTTGATTATTTAAGCAGATTCAATCAATTTGTTCCATCATTCCTAATTGTAAACGCAAGTGGTTAAATAATTCACGCTTAAGAGGCTTAGTAAATTTGTCGGCAATGTTATCTTCCGAAGCTACCTTTTCTATTGTTATGTTTCCTTTTTGCACATTATCTCTAAGGAAGTGATGGCGTATTTCTATATGTTTAGTCCTAAAGTGTTGAACGGGATTCTTACTTAAATCTATAGCTCCTTTGTTATCGTACATAATAGGAACATTTTCTAACCTAATGCCATAGTCTACGAGATCTTGTTTCATCCATAGTGCTTGTTGACATGCCTTTCCGGCGCTTACGTATTCGGCTTCGGTGGTAGAAATAGCAAGAGCGGTTTGCTTCTTCGAAAACCAAGATGTTAGACAACATCCCATAAACATGCAAATACCGCTAGTGCTCTTTCTATCTACGTAGTCTCCCGCATGATCTGAATCCGCATAGACAATGGTTCCTAAGCAGGATCCCTTAGGATACCATAATCCTAAGTGTATAGTGCCTTTAATGTATCGGAAGATACGCTTAACCGCTTCTAGGTGAGAGGTTTAGGGATCCTCTTGAAAGCGGGCACAAAGGCAAACACTAAACATGATATCGGGTCTACTTGTCGTTAAGTATAGTAAAATACCTATCATTCCTCTATACTTAGTGTTATCTACGGACTCACCCTCTTCATCTCTTGTGAGTTTAATTTCCGTAGACATGGGTGTCTTAAGTGGCTTAGAGTCTTCTAGTTCAAATTTCTTAAGCATTTCCTTAATATACTTAGATTGATTAAAAAATATTTCGTCTTCTAATTGTTTTATTTGTAATCCTAGGAAGAAGTTTACCCATCATACTCATTTCAAACTCATCATGCATGATTTTGGCAAATTCATCACACATTTCTTGACAAGTTGATCCAAATATAATGTCATCGACATATATTTGAACAATGATGATATTTGGGTCACTTCTTTTAGTGAAGAGAGTGTTGTCCAGCATTCCCATGGAGTAATTATGTTTAACCAAGAAAGCTTTTAGTCTATCATACCAAGCCTTTGGAGCTTGTTTAAGATCATATAAAGCTTTCTTTAGTTTGTAAACATAATCAGGTTTTGCGAAGTCAATGAATCCTAGAGGTTGTGCCACATATACCTCCTCATTGATAAAACCGTTGAGGAATGCACTCTTCACATCGATTTGGTATAACTTAAAGTCTAGGGCGCAAGCGTAAGCTAAGAGTATTCTAATGGATTCTAATCTAGCTACAGGGGCATAGGTTTCGTCATAATCAATTCCTTCTTGTTGATTATAACCTTGGGCGACTAACCTAGCTTTATTCCTAGTTACTATTCCATTTTTGTCTAATTTATTCCTAAATATCCATTTGGTTCCTATTATGGTAACATTTCTAGGATTTGAGACTAGTTCCCAAACATCATTTGTTTTGAATTGATTTAATTCTTCTTGCATAGCCATAATCCAACTTTCATCCTTTAAGGCTTCATTTAGATTCTTAGGTTCTATTGTTGACACAAAACAAAAGAAGTTATTTTTATCTTGAGCTTGTGATCTAAGTGTTCTTTGATTTAGGTTGCCTATGATGTTATCTAATGGGTGTGACTTAGATTCCTTAACATTTACAACCTCGTTTCCTTCTAATGTTTCTATTTCGTTATCATTTCCTAAAGGCTTATTTTTGCTAACCTCAATAGCTTCTTCCTCGATCACATCATCATCTTCTAAGGGTAAGGTTTTAGGTGGTGGAGGAGTTTCATCAAAGGTTACGTTTAAGGATTCTTCCACTTTCATAGTATGTTTATTTAAAATTATATATGCTTTACTATTTTGTGGATATCTTAGAAAAATTCCTTCATGTGACTTAGGATCAAACTTAGTGAGATAGTCTTTTGTATTAAGAATAAAACATTTACTTCCGAATACCCTAAAGTAGCCTATATTTGGTTTTCTACCTCTTAATAACTCATAAGGAGTTTTTCCTAATATTCGTCTTATAGACACCCTGTTAAGTATATATGTCGAAGTATCTACCGCGTGACACCAAAATTTTTGTGCGATAGATTGCTCATTTAATATAGTTCTACTCGTTTCTTGTAGAGATCTATTTTTCCTTTCTACTACCCCATTTGATTGAGGAGTACGTGGAGCGGAAAAGTTGTGAGATATTCCATTTAAATCACAATATTTTCCGAATTGTACTTCGTTATCAAATTCCCTACCATGATCCGTCCTAATTGAAACTATAGAGCATCCTAGCTTATTTTGTATCATTTTACTAAATGTCTCAAATTTTTCAAAGGCTTCGGTTTTATCACTAAGGAACCTAGTCCACGTGTATCGTGAATAGTCATCTACTATAACTAAGGTGTAGCGGTTGCCACCGTAGCTCCGCACCGCGGTGGACCGAAGAGGTCCATGTGAAGTAGTTCTAAGCATCTAGTAGTGGATACTATATTTTTAGCTTTGTGACTAGCATGTGCTTGTTTTCCTATTTTACAAGCATCGTAGAAATGTTGATTATATCTTAGACTAGGCAAGTTTCTAACTAGTTCTTTAGATACCAAAGATTGTATTTGTTGCATGTTTGCATGACCTAATCTCCTATGCCACAAAGTGGAGTTTTCATCTAAAGTCGCTAGGCATATCCTATCTTCCGATTTATCTCCTAGTTTCATAACGTATACGCCTCCTTTCCTAATTCCTCTACCTATGACTTTATCATCCTTAATAATTACACTATTCTTATCGGTAAAGGTAACCCTACACTTATTATCACATATTTGACCTATACTAAGCAAGTTATATGTTAAATTATCTACATGTTCAACATTTTCAATAGTTAGAGAGTCTTGAGAGATCGTACCTTTGCCTGTGATTTTTTCACGACGATCACTACCAAAAATAACGTTGCCTCCGTTGTATGCTTTGTATGTAGAAAACATCTTGTTTGACGTGGCTCTTGATACCAATTGTGGAAAACTAGAAGGGGGGGGTTGAATAGTTTTACGCCTTTTTAATTTATAAAAACTTTTGTTTCGAAAATTTCGATTCTAACTTTATGTGATATCAACTTGCTTGCTCAATTATAAACAAGTATATCTACAAGAGTATATAATGACAAGTACGTAAGTAAGTAAATAAAAAGATAGAGATAGAAAGATAGCACCGCGAGACAAAAGGATTTATAGTGGTTCGGCTACGAATCTCCTCTTCGTCCTACTCCACTCCCCGAGCACCTAACTCGAGAGTTTTCTTCACTATGTCAACAAGCTCACTTATGGCGGAGAAGCCTTACACACCTTTGCTTACACCGTTTAACGACACCAAGCAAAATGTTGAGTCCTAATAATAGCTAGAACCAATCTCACAACTCTTCACGACTTATCACAACTTCTACACAACTTATGCACACTGCAACTACTACACAACTTCACTAATCCTACTTCACAACACTACTTATTCTTCACTACTTCTATTCACAACTATCACTACTAAATCTCCTAATTATAACCACGCTACACCTTTACAAACAATATATACAACTACTAACAATATCTACAATACTTCTTAAACTTGAGGTTGAAGGAGTATTCTTCTCTTGCACTTTGAATGATGAGGAATTGAATCACTTGAAATAAAGACTTATAATCTTATGATCAAAGGATTTAGAAGGATGTTTAGAAAGGATTTGTATTGAAAATATTCGTGCAAAAGGTGAGGAAAAAATCTAGAAATGAACCAGTATATATAGGCAAAGAATCCTGACAACAAGAGCGTGCCGGCCCCTTTAAAATTAAGGGGGCCGCCCTCCTCTAACGGCCATTTTCATTGTCTTTTTCTTGTGAAAGTTTATTTGGTGAAAAACTAACTGATTTTGGTTAAAAATTTGTATTTGTTATGAATTAAACATTTTCTTTGGTTACCAAAAGTGTTTTTCAAAAAAAATATAATATGTTTATATGATTTTATAAACTTTGTAATGTTTAAATAAAAATCCCTTTGATTATAAAATGTATTAGTTTATTCATACCTTAAGTGATATTGTTGGATAATATGATATTTGTAACTAAATACTTGTTTACGTAGTAATCTTGTGTTTAATGTTTTTAGATTTTGTGATCGTCAAAACATAGAGATATCGAAAAATATAAATAACGTTTTTATGCATTATTTATATCAACANTATTTTATGCATAAAATAATTTTTATATCCAATTCATTCCTCCACCAACTATGTTTGTGTGAGAGCTTTTGATGATAACAAAATGTGAAAACACTTTACGGAAAAATTAACGTAAACAAGTCTTTAGTCGAAATATCCTGTTTCTACGTTAATCACTCTAGGTAATAACAAACAAATTTACAACTTGACAAATGATCAAAGAAGTGAATTTGTAGTTTAGACTTCACATTTTTAATGTGACAAAACTTTCTTTTCAAAAATACACCTTACAAATTATTTTTGAAATATAAAAAAATGTTTTAATGGGAAAATACGTTTAAATTACATAACAGCTAACCCCCCCCCCCAAATCAGCTCCAAACTTCCCCAAATAAACCTTCACCACTAAAAATAAAAAGAGGAGCGTTTTTGTCTGGCACGGTACCACTAAATTTAGTGGTACCGTGAACTTTATAACGGCCAAATTTTCACTGCCTATAAATACCAGCCCACTTCACAGTTTTTGGGGATCCTTTACACACACAATTTGCTGTGATCAAATCCTCTATCATCTAAACTCTTCTTTGATCATTAGTTAGCTTTCTTTTGTTTAAAGAGTGATCCCTCTCATCCACCAAGTGATCGCCATCATTCCTCTACTTGTTAAGAGAAGAACACGAAGTATCAAGAAGATACAAAGTATTAGAGTCTTTGTGTAGTGCACTTGCATTACTTGTTGTTTGCTTGATTGTATCTTGATATACATCGAGTGTCTTAATCTTGTCTAGCTACATTGTGTAGATCATTGTGATCTTGTTGAGATCTTGGGGATCTCTTGTAGCTTATGTCATATTGTGTTGATCAAGTGGATCAAGAGTAGATTGTGTGGATCGTGTAGATCGTGTGAGAAGTTAGGATCGTGTGAGAAGTGGTAGACTGGTACTAGCTAAGATTAGTACTCGACATTTAGCTTAGTGTCGGAAAATAACGTAAGCAACGTTGTACGGTTTTCTCCGCCTGAAGGGAGTTTGTTAATGGTGACATCAAATAAATACATTATATTGACATAATTTATCCTATTTAATTGACTTGTTTTATTATATTTTGCATGAGAATTAGTACTTGATTGTTTACTTTAGTGATTCTCAGATAAAAACAAGCAATTGGTGAAACTTGGCGATTTTGGACGAATTATGGAGCAAATTAATCAAGATGTAAAAGTCTACTGAAATCATGGAGATACACCGCATCATTCTAGACAGATACGCCGTACAATTATACTTAGATGAATTCGAAGACCATTGCATGACTTTGAAGAATGCGTCGCATGTGATTCTATCATGCGCCGCATATGAAACATTGGTCAACGAAGAAGACCCAACTTGTTCTACTCCAGATACGCCGCATCACAATATTGACATACGGCGTATTACTATCAAGACTTCACCAAATACAATCCAAGACGCTGAAGGACATGCGCCGCATAAAGATCCAAGTTACGCCAAATCTGAAGACGGTGTACGAATATTCCAGAATATAATAATCTTGGACCCCACGGGAAGTTACCTCAATGCGCCGCATCTACTTAGTTGATGCACCACATCGTGCCCTCAGACAGAAACTATAAATAAACCATCATTACCTACGAATTTTGTGTGCAACCAAACCCTAAGGAGACGAATTCAGACGAAGAAGCAACACAAGACACACCCCAAATGAAGATCTTAGAGCAGTAAGAAGGTCCTGCATGTGTATAATTCATTAAGTAGTAAACTTTAATCCATCAGGATTGATGGGCTTGTGGCCACCATACTGCTCCCCTTAAAATTGCTTTCCCATCGATTAAAAGTTTATATGATGTTTTTTTTGTTCTTTTTATATGTGCATTGATAACCTCTATGTCTAGCTGGTTTGGGCTGCCATACCCCCTCCACGCTTACTTAACTAGTCTCTAGAAAGTGAGATAGGCATAAGTGATCATTAAGGGTTTACTCGCCTATATTTAAGATCCAACGAGACAGATAAGATTACGATACTCATCATATAAAACTAGCAATAAAACAAGTGACAAGCCACTTAACCATAGGACAGGCCTTCAATCTGTATCTATTATCTATCCGTGTACGTGGTTGCTTGATGAGGAGAAAAGTGTTACGCTTTTAGGGGGTCATTTAAGCCCTAATCCATAATTATTTGATCAAATATTGCCTTAAATTGTTCCTTTTGTCATTTTAGGTACTTTGGAGAGGAAATCTGGAAAAGAAGGTATTTTAGACGTTTTTGGAGCATAAAAGTGAAGAAAACGACAAAGTCCCAAAATCATGCTGGAAATTGTACCTGACGGCGTCACGCTTTACGAGGTGACGTCGTCACGCTTTGACAAAGAGGTGGGTATGAGATTACACGAGACGCCCCAGAGAGTTTTGACAATTTAACATGTGACGGCGTCACACTTTGTGACGTCTAGGCCGTCACGTTATAATCTAAAGAGAGACGGCCCATAGCCAATTAGAAGGGGACGACGTCAAGAATGGATCTGAGCAATCCGAGAAGGGTTTTGGTGACAAGGTGACGGCGTCACATGCTATAACGTGACGCCGTCAGATTGTAAAATCTATATATAGTTTTCTAATTTTCATTCATTGTGTGTGTAACTTTTGGGAGAACTTTAGGGATAAACCCTAGGTCGGATTTTACTTTATTTTCAAGGGTTTTTCACCCTTGAATCACTCATGCTTAACTAAAGATAAGTCTTGCTTCAAATCAATCAATATGTCTATGTGTTGTTTGATTATATCTTATGCTTGTCTTTATTTTACCATGCTAGGCTAGGTTTCTCTTGTGTTTGCTTACATCTAATGAAACCTAGCTATTGATTACTTGTTGTTGGTTTGTTATTGATTGTTGTGGGTGGGTGATGTCGATGTTAGGCTTAAGAAAACTGGCTAACCTCCTATACGGTAATTGCTTGAACGTCTTAAGAAACATGAATCGGATATGTACTACGATTATATGGTTGTATTTGATGCATAAGTGAATTCTAGTGATCTCATGTTAGGAGCTTTTAGTCGGCTCGACATAGAGTGAAGTAGGAGCTTATAGAGTTAGGGAAGATCGTACACTGCCCTACGAATGGTTTAACGGAATACAACCCGTCATCCACACAATTGTAACAAACCAATTAACCGGTAAAAGATAGCTAGGGAGTAAGGAAATCTAAGTAAACACACTTCTCTCCATATAGGTTTCACAACCAATTTACTTTTCTTGTTATTTTATTTTATTTGCAATTGTAGTTATATGGGTTAGTTGACTAGCAACTAATTTTGCCCACTCTTCCAAATACCCGAAATTTTACTTGCTTTTATAAAATATAAAATACAAAAAGAATCATCCCTCACCCTTAGACCTAAACTAGAGTAGTTTTCAATCCTAACGACAATATTCTCCGAGAGAACGATCAATTCCCCGGTACTTGCCACTTCACTATACTACATCGGTCAGGTACACTGCCTGGTGGGGATTGCAAGCTTCTCGAGATCCCTCGAGAGGTAAAACCTACTGCGTAGGTCGCAATACCACGCATCAAAGTTTTTGGCGTCGCTGCCGGGGAATAGTTATTGCTTAGGTTGAAATTTTATTTTTACTTAGGTCTACTCATTAGACTCCATTCTAGTGAGATTTTTATTTTATTTTTCTAGGTTTTCTTTAGTCTATCTTTTTTCTTCGTTTCTATGTTCGTAACCATTACCATCCGACATCATGGAAGGTGGTAATATCCTTGATCCCAACAACCCACCACAACCAAACCCACCTCCTAGAGCCCGCACTTTAGGAGAGTACTCCCGTCCTAGCCACCAAGGCTATCGAAACACCATTGAGCTCACCCAAGGAGCCAATGTGTCTCCCTTACGATCCGACACCATCCGGTTGGTGCAAAGCGGATGTGCATTCCATGGATTTCATTCCGAAGATCCAAATCAACATCTCAAGGACTTTCTTAAAATCGTAGATTCCATAGACCTTGATGTTGACACTCGAGAGACTACCCGATTACTTCTCTTCCAATGCTCTCTGCGAGACCAAGCTAGTCAATGGCTAGAACGTCTACCCGCAGGATCCATCACCTCTTGGGATCATTTCACCACTCGCTTCCTTGCTCAATTTTTCCCACCGGGGAGAACTACAAAGCTAAGGAATGAAATCTTGATGTTCCAACAACGTCAAGGCGAAACCCTCTACGAGGCATGGACTCGATTCAAGGACTTAGTCCAAAAAGTCCCTCACCATGGCATAGACCTTTGGCTCCAAGTCCAAATTTTCTATGAGCATATCAATATCCACACGAGGCAAACCATTGACCAAGCGGCCGGTGGCAAGCTACGTGATCTAAGTGCGGAACAATCATGGGAACTCATAGAAGATCTTGCTCTCTATGACAACGAAAGTTGGAATGATCCCCGTGATTTGAACAAAACGGTCAAGGCAATATCTTTGCCTTCGAACAATCCAAGCACTTCCGACCGTAGGATCATGGAACTTGAGGACCAAGTCAAGTTTCTCATGAAATCCTACGAGGCTCCTAACCCTTCAAGCCAAGTGAACAAAGTCACTTCTTCATGTGAGTATTGTAGTGGTCCCCATGACACTCGTGATTGCATGGAACTCCCCGAACAAGCTTTTGCGGACTACGCATCCTCGCGTACCGACTGAGCGGGAGAAAAGTGGTACACTTTCAAACCCGAGCCAAACCCTTATGGTGATTCTTATAACTATCCCCCGGTACTTGCCACTACACTATACTACCTCGGTCAGGTACACTGCCTGGTGGGGATTGCAAGCTTTTCAAGATCACTTGAGAAGTAAAACCCTAGTGCATGGTCGCAATCCCGCGCATCAAAGTTTTTGGCGCCGTTTCCGGGGAATAGTTATTGTTTAGGTTGAATTTTTATTTATTTAGGTCTACTCACTAGATTCCTTTCTAGTGAGATTTTTATTTTATTTTTCTAGGATTTCTTTAGTCTATCTATTTTCTTCGTGCTTTTGTTTGTAACCTCTTTGTAACCACTTCATGAATAATAATGATCGTTTGATCCCTGTTATTCGTGTGTTTCGCCGTAGGAACTTTCAACTACCCATCCCTGCCCCCATTATAGAAAACAACAACCTTTCGCCCGACCACCATTTTGGTAACAATTCTGAGATGGATGAATCTGACCACGACACCGACCATGAAAATGGACCTTTTTATTATTCAGATTCCGATGAGGACCTAGGTGATGGTGAGGTTGTTAATGATGTTAGGAGAGAGGAAGAGGCTTATCCTATTAGGAATGTCGACCCTAGAACAAAAATTGAAAAAGACAGCCTCTTTAACATGCAATTCCCTTGTAAGATTGGATTTAGGAGTTTTGACGCTTACCTTAACTCGTCCTTACCCAAGAGCATAATCTCACGCGCTGAATATAATAGAATCATGGTGAATGAGTTAGAATACCAAGGAGATAATATTGTTGCTAGAACTAAAACATTGCACGTGTTTGTTGGGAGCTTTGTTTATTTAGTTGACATTATGGTTATGGAGAATTTAGGCAAGTTTGTTGATAGTAACTTAACCCAAGTTGTGTTTGGAAAACCCTTCAAAAGGTTAACCAATCTTGACGAAAAACTCATGGAAGGGTTAATTACATCTTCAGAAGGGGATGAAGATTTTGTGTATCAAATGCCCCGAGCACACCCTAGGTATAAGAATTTTTCTATTGAGGGATGTAATAGGCTTCCCCCTCTAGATATGTTGAGTGAGAAGGACATAAGAAAAGGGCTCAAATATCCTCATGAAAAGAATAAGAGGTATTCTCGCAGATGTTTAGAGCTAAGTGATGACTATAAGAGGGATGAGGCAACAATTAGGTGGCTCACACTTGGATACGTGAGCATTAGTGACACTAGGTGAGCCCGACTTTAAGTCTAGCTACAAGACTCGTTAATAAAGAAAAGCGCTTCTTGGGAGGCAACCCAAGCTTTATTTGCTTTATTTATTTGTTTGTTTGATTTTATTTGCTTCCGTATGTATGTTTAATTTTTATTGCTATTGATTCATGTTTTAAAATTGTAAAAATGCTTTATTTTGTTTTTAACTTCGTCTTAACTACATATAAAGGTATTTTGCAAAAGATAAGTGTAAGGGAAATCCAAATCGGTTTATAAGAACAAATAAACATGAATCATAACAATATTAAATTAACATACATATTAGTAATTGTTTGAGTCAAATGCTTGTATCGAGTCATAATGATATTTCGCAGGATTTTCAGGAATTAGGAATTGAGTTTTTCAAGAAATTTTCCGGAAACTTAACATGAAAATCTGTCAGATCACTTCTGACAGTGTCAAGCTCCAGGCTAACGCCGTTAGGGTCAGTTTTCTAGAATTTTTGAAAGTTTTGTTTTTCTTCCGGAATCATAAAGTGCTTTATAAAATCTCTAACTTATAAACTCCAGGAATCTGCAAAATATTCATTCCACAAGCATTATATCCTTATACCGGTTTATTCCGCCGATGTTATGCAGGTTTTCGTGTTTGTTTTCTCAGGTTAACAGGTTATTTTGGACAAGAAGATGATTTATATTTCGGAAGGGAAGCTTTGAGCGTTCATTTTCTTGGAAGAAGATCTAACCATGTTACCACTTTATCTACCGAGCGAATCAGAGGAGTATTTGATTTCATTCTTTTACCTTATTTACTTTTACATCTTATTATTTGAACATTGGGGACAATGTTCATCGTAAGTGTAGGGGGGGGAGGGGTAAATTACGATACCTTAGAGAATGCAATTACACTTGATTTTTGTTTGTTTAATGGTAGATGTGTAATAAAACTGAGAGAAATACTTGTTAGGGTAATTTTAATGCCAAATTTAAATTTTTTTACAACATATAGGAGTGAAACTTTGGTCTTAATAAGCGTCTCATGGATAGGAGTTATATGACTAGCACAAAACCGTACCACTAAAAATTTTCCACCCCAAATATGTGAGGCTCGCCCCTAGAATTGGTTGGAAAAGCATTCATCTTTAATGCTTGTGTGTGTACCGGTAGCACTTAGATTCTAGAACTTGCGATAGGACCATCCCGAATCCACAAGTGAGACTACATTCGTGTAGTTAGATTTCCTGCATGATAAGAGGCATTAGGATTAACCCATTGTTTTACACCTGTGTTTTTGTTATAATTACATTGGCTACAATTGTCAACTAATTCTCCCACACCCTTGCGTTGTACTCATTTTTGGTACACGATACCCCTAGTACACCCTCCAGAGCCTATCCTTTTTGTTTCTAACTTTAAGCATCTTACTTAAAGGAAGAATTTGTTACACCCCACTTAAATGTACACCCAAATCGCCTTAGCCTACCTTGTATGCACTCACCTTTAGTGCATTATTGTGACAACATTTGTTTAAACACTTAGTTAATTATCTAATTGATTACATGGTTGCTAAGTCGAGTCATATCCTTGTACATATTGTTTTGGGACGATTGGGACTCATGGGTATAGTACTAGTGTAATGGAGTAATGGGGGAAGAACAACATTATTACCCCCATATGTGCTAAATATTTAAAAAAAGTACTCCAAGTGTTTCGATTATCTTAATTCGAGTCATTAGAATAGTTATTTGTAAAGTATGTAAAAGTTCAAGTGTAAGGGGAGAACCGAGGCCCCTATGATGTATTATTTTAGAAGGTAGGGTAAGAACGTATGCAACAAAAAAAAAATCGAAAAAATCAAGAAAAAGAAAAAAAAGATGAGAAAAAGAAAAGTAGAAAAAAAAACATACGGACTACCATCCCGTTTCTTTTTATGTTTATTTTATGTTTATTAGTTTTTGAATTAGCGTTAGTCGAGTCTAGTCTTGGCTTAGCAACGCCATATTGTACATGTAATTAATCAAGATCTTTAACTCGCCACCAGTAAAATATCCCTTATCCAACAAATCCGTGTTT
>LBNU01033111.1:13872-30208 GCA_014162995.1 Artemisia annua
TTTATAATTAAACTCAACCTGGTTTAAATAAGCTAAACAAGTTAAACAAAATTGTCTACCAATTTGGTAGAAATACTGTAAATAATGATATATGATAACAGCTTGTATATTTATCAGATTTTGTTTCAAACAAACTCATCTTGGTTTCAATGAACACGTTTTAGTAATCAAATTAAATAACAAATTGTATTTTATGATATTTGTTTCAAAGAAACTCCACTTGGTTTCAATGAATCTGATTTCATCATGATTTGAAACCATGTTAGTAATCGGCGCACCAATTACATTCACAAGATTCACTAGGGTTACAACTAATGTTACCATCAGTTAACTTGTGAATATTAAAACACAACATCTATTAAATAATATGGTATCTAATAAACTCGACATGGTTTATATAAACTTGTACCAAATACGATTCAAAGAAACACAAAATTGGTTTCAATAAATCCGATTTAAACAATAACATAAGTAATAAACAAACTAAAAGAAATCAGTTTGAAAAGAAACTCATCATGGTTTCAATATAAACTGATTCAATAAACTATTTAAGAATCGTTTATAAATCGGTTCTACCAAATCTGTTAATTAAAATTCTGTTTAGTTATAAAACTGATTTTCAAAGAAACACAATCTTGGTTTCAGCAGAAAACAGTTTGTATAACATCTGTTAATTAAATTCATCCGATTTGAATAAAAGTGTTTTAATTCTATAACACAGAATCTGTTTTAAGACTGTAGGGAAACGGTTACACTTTTATTAATAAAATCTAAATTAAAATTAACAATAAATAAATAACAGAAAATTAAATACTAACAGAATGTAGGCAGATAAACGATAATTAAATAAAATAATAAAATAGTCAAAAGACTTACTTGATCACCAAAATAGATCAACAACGAAGCACTAAAGAGCCGAGGCACGTGTTTGACACGCTTCCCTTAAAACAGATTCGCCGTCTGTTTCCCAGGGTACAACAGCCAAAACAGTAAGTTGTACTGTCGGACTTAACTAAACTGCTAGGAATTTCATCATAAGAGATGCATATTCCTTATGTTGGAAATCAATAATATCTATTGATTTTATGTGTGAAAAACCTATGGAATTAGGGCGTCTATATATACACAATAGACTTCACCCTAGTTTACTCCTCCTACCGATGTGGGATAGAAAGTAAACTATTATTCCACTTTAGTCATGGTACCGAATGACTAACTTTGAGACCCGATATCTCATTCACATCAACTCTATTTTGGACACATAAAGGCTTATTGCGAAGCTCTCTTCGAGGAGAACGCAAACCTACAAACTATTACTTATATATATGATACATACATATAAATAACTGTGTCCAAAGTTGGTCAAAAGTCAATTTTCCCAACCAATTTTCCAACAATTTCATCATTTCCTGCATCAAATACAACACATGTTACGAAATGTGTCATTAAGGATAGCTAGAGGCCAAGGTAAGTCTTCTTACAATCTCGCCTATTATAGTTGCAACTTGAATGCTTGCTATATGGTTACGTGACTATGTGATTCATCGTTACTTGCTTGCATGCTAGATAATATCTATATGTTCTTGTGTGCTATATGCTTTGTGATCATTAGACTTTTGTCTAAATGCTTATCCTTCTTTGGATTCAAGCAAATTATTTGGAAAAATAATGGTCTTACCACAACCATTATTTATAACGAATTTAGCGTCAATCAATCACTATAGACGATGCACACTTGCTTCACTCTTTGTTTGCTCTCTAGTTCTCGTCTATGACTTTTCTTAGAATTTACATGATTGACTTGTAGCCTCTCCGATGCAAATCTCGTCCTTGAACATCATTGAATTTTTTTTCTCTCCCTATTCTTCTGTTTCGACTCAAAATCCACTCCTTATTCAAGCGTATCGAGTCTTTTCTTTTTCTTCTGTCTCGATTCCAATCCATACCCATTCCTTAGCCTACTCATGCGTATTGAGTCAACTCCGTGTCTTAAAATACAAAAAGATTATATTTAAAACGATTTGGAACCAAAGACTTATCATAATAACTGAAACAACACAAACCAGAAACATACCCCAACCTTCTGTCGGCGGTCCCTGATCGACACACGGTCCCAAATCAATAAGGGACCGTTTGGGCTTTTAGTCTTATACACGGTCCTCTCATTTGTTCACAGCCAAGCAAACCATTTTTTGTACTCTTATCACTAAAGGAAACGAAGAACATCTCAAAAATTACCATAAAAGTTCAAAATTTCAAAACCAAGTTTACTAATCACATCTACACACTAATTGTAAGTTATTTTATCTAATCTTTATTCATTTCTTAGTTAGAGATTGTGCAATTAGATTCGGGATTATCTATTTTGCTTACTTAATAACTATATAATCACTACAATAGTTTACTTAATAGTGTTTGAATTGGTAAATGAGATTTTATTTCAAAAGTTTTACTAGAAGCATGATTAATCTCATATGAGAAAAATGATTTTGAAACAACCTACTAATCCTACATTGCTAATACATATTTTACTAGTGTATTCAAGTGTAAATTCAAAAAACTTAAAATTTATGTTTAAAACATGTCAAAAACTAAATCAATTTTAAATTCTGGCTAATTATATAATTACTGTTGATAGGTCAAACATGCTTAAACTCACCGGCCTCGACCACCAAAACACAAGAGAATACATTCCTCAACTTTCAAACTATTATCCAGAACCCATCAAAGAAGCTTTTCAAAACGTTGAAACTAGATATTTCCATGAGGGTCGTCGAGTCTTTGCTGACTATACTGACATGAATTATTTAAACTCAATGTTCCAACTTATCCGCCTTGATTGTATCTATAGAGTCAATGAGCAAATCGTTCCACAATTTATTTTGGAGTTTTATAGTCTCCTAAACTTAACCACTGATTGTGATGGTGAAATTTATGTTAACTTCACCATTCGAAATCAAAATTTTTCATACCCTCTTCCCACATTTGGTCAAGCTCTTGGCGTTCCCACTGAGGGGCAATGCATATTCACTCATGAATGGAGCCTTGATGCTCTTGCTAGGAGCTCTCCCTCTTATGGAAAATACGCCACAATTCCACCATCTCCAGAAGAGATAAGAACCATTGTTCAAAATAATAGACATCAACCTAAGTATCGAGTACACCATGGGGCTATTATTCCAGTCAGTGAAAATCAAATCATGACTAAGGAAATTGTTGATCACATGAAACCTATGGCTGAAATTATTCGCGAGAATGTTTTCTGTCTTGGAGGAAACCGTGATCACGTCCCTGCTTGCATAAGTCACATTCTCTACTGTGTCGCCCTTACCGTGCCCTATAATCTTGCATATTATATGGCCAAGAGAATGGAATTTGCTCGTAGCAAACCCAATATGATCTTGCCATACGGTATGCTCTTAACCCGCTTGTTCCGACATCTCATGCATCATTACCCTAGTCTCAACAATGTTGAATATTCTTTGGTAGACCCTGTCATGTTACCTTTGACCCAAAATCTAGAACGTAGAACTAGGTCTGATTACGGGTCAAGAAGGTAGGTAGGACCAGAACTTAGGACTAGGTCAAGAAAGTCAGTAGGTTCACGTTCCTTCGCTCATAGTACATCATTCAATCCCAACAATAATGATGATGTGTTTCATGATGAAGGAACCTATCGAGTTATTACCCCATCTCATATCACCTATGTCAATTCCCTACCATCCGGGTACCCCCAAGTCTTTCAGGATCTTCCTCCTGAAGATCAAAACCCTGACAACTTTTCAGCTCGTCTTACCCAAATCATGAACATGGAACACCAAACCAGGGACGAGAGTCGAGGTGCATGGAAGTCAATTGGAAAAAAGTCTTCGCAAATTGTTGGGAAAGAAAAAGTGAATGGTTATCATCCGTTATTGTATCATTTATGTGTGGAACATGTTTTAATTCTACTTGACACTATCTTTTCATGATTGTATCAACTAACTAGAATACATTGCTATTTGGTGGATTGTATGTTTATCTATTGCAAGAATGTGACTCTTATGATTATTATATTAATGTTTTTGAATGCATGCATGCTAAACTAGTGTTTAAAACAAGTTTATAAGTCTTTATGCTGCTATGAACTATACCTGAACAGCCTGCAGGTACAGGTTTGCTGAAATGAAATACTGGGTTGAAACCTAAGACTCTACTGCCGGCGGTCCCTTATCTAAACAGCGGTCCCTTAGCAATAACGGACCGTCCAGCCTTTAAGGGACCGTCAGTCCTGCATCACGGGTTCCTGCACTGTTTCTCATTTCTTGCAAACCTGCTACCCTATTTGCTTGATTTTCACCACCATTTCCCATATTGGCAAAACATTTGTATGTGTTTATAACCTCCTAATGCATGCTTTACCCATTTCATAATCTCTCTTGATTATTTAAAGATCCATGTTTCATAACAATTCTTATCACCTAAATCATCCTTTTCAATGGGGTCTCCTTCAACCTCTCTATCACTATCAAACAAAAGGCCTAAAATTACCCTTACACCACCACAAACCAACCTCATTGATCTCACTCATAATGACCCATCCTCTCAAACACCAAATGCAACTCTCAAAACTCCTTCCATCAAAGGTACCTCATCCTCCTCATCAAGACCAAATTCATCACCATTCACATCATTCATCAAAAACTCATCACTCTTGATCACTCACTCTAGTTCGGGTGCTTGCACACCATTTTTGAGTAACTCATCCTCCGCCAACAACACATCAAACACCTCAAGTCCACAAATTGCATCATCATCCCAATTACCAAATTTCCATGAAGACATTTCACCCTATCTTGGAGACATGTCTCCTCCTCCAAGAACCTCACATCCACCTCCACCTAATGTATCCTTAACTCTTTCACCAATGAGTCCTTTGGACAACATTACATTTACTCCACCACAATCACCAAACATAGAAAATTATCCCCATTACAACTTTGTGAACAACCACACCATTGGTTGTGCATGTTGTTGTCATAACTTCCATCTCATCTCATCTCTTAAAGATGAACTTCACTACATGTTTGGATATCTTGAGTACCTTCTTTCTCAACAAAACACTCAACCAACTCCCCTTGCTTCCATGCCACCATCGGCAACACCTTCGGTTCCACCTTCATCCTCACCATCATCCACTCCACCATCCAACTAGATGTTTTTCAAATGTCTAGTTCATAAATAATTAAGTGGGTGTTATGTTTTGGACCAAGCATGCAATGGGAGATAATTAGTTGTACTAGTTAATGTTTAGTGTTGTTATCTAATGATGTGTTAGTTATGAAATCCTTATGTTTATCATGTATGCTCCTTGGTTAAAATGAATGAATGTTATGTTTTAAGTTATGATAATAGTTTGTGGTATTGGTCATAGTCAAACATGAAAATGGACTAAAATTACTCAACCTTAAAAATGAGAAGTTGTTAAAATCACAACACATCTTCCAGCCAGGAAACCTACTGGTGGCGGTCCTTTATCATTAAGGGACCGTCCCCCTGTTAACGGGACCGTCCCTTGTAGTGCTAAAATTCAGATTTTTCCTGTAATTTTCTATCTGATTCATGCTCTACATAATTGATTTCACACCCATATTCATTATACTTTCTACATACTTACATTCCGTCAACAAATGACGATGCCCTTTCAAGGATGCTCGTGACTACTCTCCTCAACATCAACGATACCTTTTTGATTCTACAAAAAGGGGGAGAAGTAACGGGAAACTCATTAAAAATTTATCAACGCATAATTTTACCTAAAATGAGTTTATATTTTGAAATCATCAAAAACGGGGAGATTGTTAATACAAATAATGTCAAAAACGTTATTCGCATTATTCGATCTTCTTGTGTTTTGATAATCACAAAATATAAAGACATGTTACGTAAAGTTACGGTTAATAAGTTTTTAACCGAGGAAACTCGTTACTTCCACATAGCTTCTACAACGTCACTTCAGGTATGAACAAACTTTATACCGTCATTAGTTTGGTGATCAAAGAAGTTTTTATTTTCTTATAAACTTACATTTGTAAGTTTGACAAAACATTTTCACAAAAGTATTTTGTGTTTTTAAAGAAATATTTTATTAAGAAAATATATTCAAATTCAAAACAGCTAGTTTTCCCCCCAAAATAGCTGAAACTTCACCAGATAAGTTTTCACCACGTCAGGACAAAAATGGGAGCGTTTTGTCGGGACGGTCCCTTAAAGGGGTCGACGGTCCCTTAGTGATAAAGGACCGTCGCCTATTTACGGGACCGTCTGGTCTGTCCTGTCGTCTATAAATACTAAACTGTTACACTTCAGAAAACAAGATTTTTCACACACAAAACTTTCTGTTTTTATTTTCCCCTTGAGTCTTTGATCACTATAACATGTCGGTATATGTTTATAAGTGATTTCCTCCTCCGCCAAGTGCAAGAGAAGAACTCTTGACATCAATGAAGTCTCGAGATGTTATAGGTGTCCACACACAAACGTAACAAGTGTTACGGTGATAGGTTCAGTAAATATTGTCATTGTTATCCGACTTGTGTGTGAGTCGAGGAGGGGATATTTGTGTGAACTTGAATGGTGATGTAGATCCAAGAAGTCTTGTAACTAGATTAGTTCATGTATTGGTGTGAGGAGAATGATATCCTAGTGTGTAGGTTAGGACTTAGTCGAGTTATTATGTAAAGACTTGGATCGGGTGATAATCCAAGTGTGTCATGTGTGTAGTCTTGGTTCGGGTGAAGAACCAAATATGTCTAGTGTGTGAAGGCTTGGTTCGGGTGAAGAACCAAGTGTGTCAAATATATGAAAGCTTGGATCGGGTGAAGATTCAAGATGGACAAGAGTGCTTGTTCGTGTGGCCACGTGGGCCTTGGAGTAGATTGGTTCTAGCTACGATTAGAACTCGACATTATGCTTAGTGCCGTTAAGCCTTGTGTAAGCATGTGTACGGATTGCTCCGCCTGAAGGAGTGTATTGATATAGCTATTGATAACTCTCGAGTGTGGTACTCGGGGAGTGGAGTAGGACGGAGATTTTGTTTATGAATGTTATTAGTTAAATTGATATCACATAACAAGTAGAATTCAATAAGTTTGCAAAAGAATATAAACCGGACCTAAAAACGGCGAAATGTTTTAACAACTAAAAAGAAACGGTGAAACTATTCAACCCCCCCCCCCTTTCTAGTTTCTACACAATTGCACTTTTGTTGTCGCAGTACAACGGAATCTTGTTGTAAGCAAAGCCATAGTCTGAAAGTTGAGATTTCATCCACAAGATCTGAGCGCAACATGACGACATAGCAATGTATTCTGCTTCAGCGGAGGATATAGATGTACTCATTTGCCTTTTAGACGACCAGCTGACTAATTTGTCTCCAAGAAATTGAGCACCTCCTGATGTACTTCGACGAGTATCTTGACACCCCGCATGATCAGCGTCTGAGTAGGCTGTGAGAGCCATAGCGGTGCCTTAGGATACCAAAGACCCATGTGAATAGTCCCTTGGAGATACCTAAAGATCATCTTGACTGCTTCCAAGTGCCTTTTGGTAGGCTTGGATTGATACCGAGCACACATGCATACAGCAAATAGAAGATCTGGCCTACTAGCAATTAAATACATTAAGGATCCGATCATGCTTCGGTACTTAGTTTGGTCAACTGGAATGCCAAGAATGTCCTCATCTAATTTTGACCTTTCGACCATAGGAGTGTCTATAGTTTCACATGAATTCAATCCAAACTTCTTTACAATTTCATAGCGTACTTGGATTGATTAATGAAAATGTCGTTGGGATTTTGAGAGATTTGTAGCCCCAAGAAGTACGACATTTGTCCCATCATGGACATTTGGAACTCAGAGCTCATCTCTTTGGAAAAACGATCACATTCTATAGGGTCAGAAGAGGCAAAGATAATGTCATCTACGTAGATCTGAACATGTAGTAGATGAATGCCTGATTTCCTTGTAAAGAGTGTAGGATCAACAACACCCTTGGAGAACTTGTTAGCTAGAAGAAACTTGGACAATGTGTCATACCACGCCCTAGGAGCTTGCTTTAGGCCATAGAGGGCCTTCTTCAAGCGATAGACGTGATTAGGGCGCTCAGGGT
Organism: Artemisia annua; assembly: GCA_014162995.1. Taxonomy (NCBI): domain Eukaryota; kingdom Viridiplantae; phylum Streptophyta; class Magnoliopsida; order Asterales; family Asteraceae; genus Artemisia; species Artemisia annua. The sequence goes on from LBNU01033111.1 coordinate 22,024, forward strand.
CCACGAATCCTTCTGGTTGACTCACATAGACCGCTTCTTTCAACTTACCATTTAAGAATGTTGTCTTCACATCCATTTGGTATACCACCATATTTTGACTGGCAGCATTGGCAAGAAAGATTCTGATGCCTTCAATTTGAGTAACAGGTTTGAATGATTCTTCAAAGTCTATGCCTTCTTCTTGACGGTATCCCTTAGCCACAAGTCGTGCCTTATTTTTCAGAACGTCACCATGCTCATCAAGCTTCACTTTGAAGATCCATTTGAGAGCGATAATCATTGCATAGTCTGGAGGAGGTACTAATTCCCAAACTTCAAGTCGATCAAATTCATGAATTTCTTCTTGCATTGCAGTAAACCAGAAGTCTTTAGGCAAAGCATCCTTGAAATCCTTGGGTTCGGCTTTAGAGAGCACGGAATTGAAAAAGCACCATAAGGCATCGGTGGTGATGTGTTATGAAAGCTTTAAATTTATAATACTAATTTTACCGATTCCTTAATACACAAAACACACAGGTAAAGTATAACCCCCGTTTATAGTAAAGGTTTTTAGGTAAGACCAGGTCGTTCCAAGGGAATTGTAGCAATAAACAGAGAGTTTATCAAGAACAAAGCCAAATGATTGTCACATATCAAATAGCATAATCATGTGTAAGCAAAGCAAAGTAACAAACAAAGCATGATCCACATAACATAACAGATAGAGATAAAGCAAAACTTATATAAACAAAAGCATGCAAGTTACAATTATTGGTGTATTAACCGTAACAAACATATCTACCAATAATGACATAGAATCCTTTCGACCTATAGACTACATCATCACGAGCGCATTAAGAATGGTTTATATCGAATATGCATACATATGAATTCCTCCCAACCCGGCATTTCTACATAAGGAAGGGTCTTAAACATCATTCCACTTGGTTTGTTTATCAATTTATCACACAATTTCTACAAGCATGATATTGATTCGCTTGGCTAAAAATGTCTCAAAACCAACCACACACAATTGAGCCTTTCGACCTACTTCAATTGCTAATGATCAACCAAAGGATAAACAAGCTCCAAGCAAAAGTAACATCGAATACATAAGCAATCATATTCACAAGTTTTACTAATATCGTCTAAATATCATATCATAACCAACATCACAAACATAGATAAATTCAGAAACATATTCAATATTATTAGTAAAGAAATGTACCAAATCCGTTCATGTGAGTAATACGAATACAAAGTACCAAGAACCAATATATCGACTACCACAAGCACTAGTCCAACAACCCAAGTATCCATGATCAACCAACAACCTATGCTACTGAATATACCCGAGGGAATGTCACGTTCACCTCTGCAAATCCGCAACGTGTCACCAAATGGAGTGTTTGGTAACAAGGTTAATGGTAGAGACTTGAGAGGATTTGGTGTGAATCCTCCAAGTATTGTGTTTAGGTTCTGTAAAAGTGATGAATGGTGATCTATAAATGATAGTGGACCTCTGTGAATTCGTGGTTAGAGAGGATGGTGATGGTAGTGATGGCTCGATGGTGTTAAAGGGGTGTTTGGATCATTGGATCCTAAGACCCTCACCATTCCTCCTTCTCTCCAAGTTGTGTTCTTATGATGGTATATGTTAGGGTCCTGGTTCTCTGCGTTTTTGGGGTATATATAGGCTTAGGAACACTTGGGGATCAAGTTGGGGAAGTATATGATCGGTTAGGACTCAATTTAATGCATTATAGCTGATCAGGAGCGAAGTACTCCGCACTTACTAACAAAACCCGCCGTACTTGTAAAGTGCTCCGCACTTGATTTATTGTGCTCCGTACTTGGAAGTGCGCCGCACTAAAGTGCAAAACCGGCATATCTGTGTTCGTTTTCAGCTCTTGGAATAAACATGAAAGTTGTAGATAATTCTCTTAGCTTTCCGTGGCCACTTGAATCAACTAAATCGGAGTTCGTATGCTCAACTTATGGCCAAAACAGTGGACAGGTGTCGGGAGATCTTAACTTGAGTTTATTTCTTCGTTTAAGCTTCATTTCTTCATGTTTTCTTCCACTTCTTCCACGACAACCTACAATATCAAATATAGTCTATTAAGTATCAATAGTTCATATAATTCACCAAAATATATATAAAAAAGCACAGATAACGCATATAAAAATATGTATAATTTGAGCGTTATCAAATACCCCCACACTTAAAGCCCTCAAGCAAAACTAAGAAAAGAAAATTTAAAAAGAAGTTCCTAAATAATGAATGGCAAGAAAAATTTAAATGATATGAAATTATCGAAAAATATTTTTGGTTTTTATAAGAAAGTCGCAAGAAGTGCAAGCACCCCCACACTTAAAGGTTTGCTTGTCCTCAAGCAAAGATAAAAATAAGCTTTACAAAACAAAAATAGAATTATGAAAACTTTTTTGGATTTTTTAATATGTTCTAACAGAGATATATAATGATCCTCGAGCTATCATAACATGACTAAGCATCTCACGAATAAGAAAAGTATAATTCACTCACACTCATTATTTATATGATGGAGAATATAAGGAAATCACACTCAATTGCTCAGACATGATTCATTAAATTACCATAAGCTTGTACAAGAAACAAAACTACACCGACGTGGCGTAAGCACCAAGTATAAATATCAAAAGAGGTCTTTTATTCGGGTTATAACGTTAGGGCTAAGGGTTAATAAGGGTATGGATTAGGCATGGGAAATATTTACTAAAATTGGTTTTTAAAATAAAAATGAAATGTCGAAAAGTCCAAGAAACCCATGTTGTTAGCTACGACTCACCACAAACCGGTGAGATATCCAACATCTCAACATCTACAATCGCTCTAGTTGGCAAACAAACAACACGCCAACTCTTATTCATACTTCATCACCTTCTTTTTTTTCTTCTTTTTTTCTCTTTTTTCACTTTTTTTTCATCATTTCTTTTAATCACACTCTCCACATTCACACAATCAACAATTCCCCCACACTTAGGATAAGCATACACCACAAAAAATACAAATAGAAGGTGATCAATCTTCATCTTCGTTGAAATGGCACAACACTTACAACAGGCGCGAATAAATTATTAATCAAAAACCATCCAACATACCAAGCAACTAGCAACCAACCGTTAAGACTTCCGACAAGGGATAAGGCTAGGCTAAAGGTTATATATTTTTGTATTTTTATGTTTTAGTGGATGTAAGAAATGAAATGAATGGCTCTGCAGGTTAAACTAGGGGTATCTAGCACTAAGAGTGAGTGCTACAAAAGGGTTTTATTGAGGTGGTTAGCTAATCAGTGTAATTGCTAAAAGAATAAATAAAATGTAAATGGAATGGCCATTTGGGTTAAATCCTAAGTTGCCTCTTTATCATTTATAAATACCTATATCACACGAATGTGATCTCACTGCGGTCTCGTAATGATTTCAAGCACAAGTTCTAGAATCAATAAATCACCAGCACACTCATAAACAAAGAAATCAAGCATACAAGACATATGCCGATATAGGCTCAAAATCCTCACATTTTAGTGGTAATGGTTACAAATGCGCAAGTAATGTCATTGATCCCGAGTCAGATCTGCTCTATCAATCATGACACATCTCTGATTTCAAAAACTTTATTTATTTACTACGTTTTATTCTAATATATTAACCTAAGTGACAAAGTTTAAAATAGATAAGCTAAAAGGGCAAACAAAAATTTATTCGATATAAGAATGAGTCTAAATTTTCAAATTCATTTTCCCCCCATACTTAAGTTAAGCAATATGCGTAATTAGAAAGATAAACTTAAAAGTAGGATAAGTGGTAAAAATAAATATAAGAGAAACGAAACTTCCCGGGCTCATTAGTGCTTGGTTGAATTCTGAAAAGATGTAGTGCTAAACAACACACCACTGTAAGCATGTGAACTCAACCAAATATAATCCAATCATATCACCTCCCAAGTGTTAAGCAAACCATCCGACCAACCTCTACTTTTATTTAATCTGCAAAATAGACAAAACTACAAAAAAACGTAAAATACTAAAGCGCACTTTCGTAGGCAACACGATTGCATTTAGCATATGCAACAAGCCTTTAAACCCCTCGGTGTCCCGAGTGGACGAGTTATAGTCTCGTGAGGGTTTACAGCAAACACACCNACTTAAGTTAAGCAATATGCGTAATTAGAAAGATAAACTTAAAAGTAGGATAAGTGGTAAAAATAAATATAAGAGAAACGAAACTTCCCGGGCTCATTAGTGCTTGGTTGAATTCTGAAAAGATGTAGTGCTAAACAACACACCACTGTAAGCATGTGAACTCAACCAAATATAATCCAATCATATCACCTCCCAAGTGTTAAGCAAACCATCCGACCAACCTCTACTTTTATTTAATCTGCAAAATAGACAAAACTACAAAAAAACGTAAAATACTAAAGCGCACTTTCGTAGGCAACACGATTGCATTTAGCATATGCAACAAGCCTTTAAACCCCTCGGTGTCCCGAGTGGACGAGTTATAGTCTCGTGAGGGTTTACAGCAAACACACCCACAAAGTTCAAAAACATATTTTTGAAATTTTCTCTCTTTTAAAATTTTATTTATTCACAATCTAATAGAAACAAGCACACTCAAAACACTACGAAATGAAAAATAATATAAGAAGGAAAATATAATAAGTATTATTCAAATATTCACAATACATACGAAAACATAAATAATGGCGAAAAGAAAATCTTTTTGGGTTTTCAAATTTTAAGACAAACTCATAATAATTATATAAAGTATAAAACGAATAATTTATAAAACTATTTTTGCGGACTGATGAAGAAAGTATGCCGTGCTTAAGGGTAAGTGCGGCGCATATCGAGCAAAATTCCATTTTCTGGTTTATATTATAACATAACACAAAATAACCAAACACACAAAACAAATTGATAAGAAGTAAAAACATATTAACTAATTATGAGAAAATAAATAACAAAGAAAATCTAGCATTAAAAGAAAATAAAATATTTTTGGGTTTATTAATATTTTTTATGCAAACTAAAAAAACTGAAAGTATTGGGCACAGATTCATTTAAGATATTGTTTCAATATAGCATAATACCCAAACGATCAAAGAAAATAAATTTAAACTAAAAATATTTGCAGACCAAAAGTGCGTCGCACTTAAAAGATAATGCGGCGTACATCGAGTCTATTTTTTTTATTATTATTATTTCAAAAATTCAAACTAGAATAGGTTTTATTATGCAGAACATATATATATATATATATATATATATATATATATATATATATATATATATATATATATATATATATATATATATATATATATATATATATATATATATATATATATATATATATATATATATATATATATATATATATATATATATATATATATATATATATATATATATATTTCACACTTTATTAGTTATAGACAAAAAACCACAAACACAGACATCCAAACATGAACACACAAACAAAAACTAAAAATAAAAAGGAACTAGAAACTCTTTTTAGTTTTTATAATTTTATAATTATCTAGACACGCAAACGAATAAACACGAACAAGCAAATCAACATATGCAAAACACTAAATGCGAAATTGGAAACAAACAAACATGAATGAAAACAAAAGTGATAAAGATTCGAATTTTTTTTTTCTCTCAGGACCAAAAGTGTGGCGCACACAAGAGTATGTGCGTCGTACATTAGTATGAGATGTTTATTTTTATTAATTTTTTTTTTAATAATATTTATGAATACAGAAAAATGACAAAACAAACTAAACATGACAATGCAAACACATAAAAATAAAATAAAATAAAATAAATAACTGAACAGAATGCAATTGACAACACAAACAAGCTAGAAACATTTTTTAAAATTTTTTTTATATGTTTTATTATTATTATGAAGATGCAAATAAACAAACATGCACGCTGAGAAGAAAAAAAATAAAAACACGTAACACGTATTCACAAAACATAAAAATAAAAGAAATGCATCTGGTTTATTTATATACGAAACTGATTTTTTTTTTAATGCTGAGAAAACACGGCGAACTTCGGGAAAAGTGTGGCGTACTATGAGTTTTGAAAACAAAATTTTTCTTAGGTTTTAACAGATGCAATGCAAAGAAAAATTAACAAACTAACAAAAGCATGATTATTTATATTAACATGAACATGCCAGAAAATGAAAATAAAACAAATATGAAAATCTTTTTGGTTTTTCCATTTTGATGACACACTAAATATTCACAAATTTACGAGACGTATAATCAAATAAAACATGGTTCCAAATGATTACATACCTGAGTCTAGCATTTTGGGGTTTTTGTTACCACTAAAATTAATCAGCTAAGAGTACCTTTTGATCACAGGACAGAAGTGCGTCGGCCTTGGTGTTAGAACCGGCGTACTTACAAGATTTATCTGCAAAATTGGAAATGAGAACAGGGGAAGTGCGGCGCACTTCATCTGAAGTGCGGCGTACTTACAGTAACAGAAGACAGATTTTTAAGAGATTTCAAAGAATTTCAAACACACCACTGATGCACAAGACTAGCAAACAATCTGTAAACCACTAAGACAAATCCCTGGCAGCGGCGCCAAAAACTTTGATGTGTTTCGAAAGCTTTAAATTTATTTTACTAATTTTACCGATTCCTTAATACACAAAACACACGGGTAAAGTATAAACNGAAGTGCGGCGCACTTCATCTGAAGTGCGGCGTACTTACAGTAACAGAAGACAGATTTTTAAGAGATTTCAAAGAATTTCAAACACACCACTGATGCACAAGACTAGCAAACAATCTGTAAACCACTAAGACAAATCCCTGGCAGCGGCGCCAAAAACTTTGATGTGTTTCGAAAGCTTTAAATTTATTTTACTAATTTTACCGATTCCTTAATACACAAAACACACGGGTAAAGTATAAACCCCCTTTATAGTAAAGGTTTTTAGGTAAGACCAGGTCGTTCCAAGGGATTTGTAGCAATTAACAGAGAGTTTATCAAGAACAAAGCCAAATGATTGTCACATATCAAATAGCCTAATCGTGTGTAAGCAAAGCAAAGTAACAAACAAAGCATGATCAACATAACATAACAGATAGAGATAAAGCAAAACTTATATAAACAAAAGCATGCAAATTACAATTATTGGTGTATTAACTGTAACAAACATATCTACCAATAATGACATAGAATCTGTTGGGAATAAAGCTAACAGTTACCACTGATAGGCTTGTGGAAGACACTGCTGAAGAATGCACTAGCAGTGGAAACTCATTACCACTGCTAGTACATATTATTACCACTGCTTACTAGATAACTGTTATGTATTCGTGTATAGATAAGTATAGAATAGATCTTGTGAATATTCTATTTAGATAGCATTATTACTTTATCTTGTAAAGGACTCCTTGTGCTATAAAAGGAGATCTAGGTCATGATCATAGGTAACGAATTATTCTAGTAGAGCTTCAAGGGTAACCTAGTGATACTAAGATCACTCGTATTATTATCATTAATAATTGAAGCTTTGTGTTACATACAATATAAAACTCACTCACAATACATCATATAAACTGTCTTAATAAGTGTTGTTAAGTAATTCCGCGTGCTTAATAATATTACTCAAGAGTATCAAACACAAGGTGTGTGTTTTTAGATCCCATCAAGTGGGGTATCAGAGCAGGTTCTGATAAATTTGATTTAGAAGATCCAAGAAGAAGCTTAACTCACTCAACTCAAAGATGGAGATGGAAAACATCGTCAAATGTTCCAAGACTTCCCAAAACTCAAACTTAATGAGTTTGAGATGTGAGGTCATGATAAGAGCAATACTTTCCTTATGTCAGACTATGCTTTGTGGGAAGTCATCTTAAAATGGGTGGATTCCTTCAAAACCTCAAATCAAAAGACTGAGAAGATTGGAGACAAAGATGTTACAACAGTTTCTGTGCTACTACAACAGATGAAAGGACACAAAGAAAGAATGATCCTGAAGCCAGAAGTTCATTGCTTATGATCTTCAAAAGATCAAATAATAGCATTCACAAAGTCAACAGCAAAAGAACTTTTTTGAGAGATCTGTTCAGGTGTTTGGTGGCATGATGCTACTAAAAAGACACAGAGACATGTTGAAG
>LBNU01033114.1:6119-30853 GCA_014162995.1 Artemisia annua
ATAGTTATTATGTAATATTCTATAATGTTAGAAGATCATAGTCGTGGGTAGGAAGTTGTATGTAAGCCTGTAGGGTTCCTTGGTGTATAAAAGGAGATCCTAGGGTTAGACTAGAGTACGAATTATTCTAGCATTGTATTCACTTCAAGGTTGCAAAACCCTAGCACTATTCAGGGTGCTCGTATTCAATATATTGAAGTGTTTAGTTGGTGATATGACTGTGTTTGTGTTCCTCTTAAGTTAATCAATAAATTCCGCATATTGATTAAGTTTGTAACAAGTCAGCTTCTATACATTGTTGTCTTGGTTTATCTAAGATAATAATACTAGATCAATTGCTCAACTGGGATCAACACATCTGTTTTTAAACATTTTGCATTTGAAACATATAAAAAACGATCCTTGGATATTTTCTGCATTTTGATGCATTTTTTAGTGTTTTTAAATGTTTTTGAAGTTTAGATTGACCAAAAATGATGAGTGTTTGAGCACTCATCATGTTTGCTTGTAAATTTAACAAATATTGATCTTTTGGCTACTCGATATCTTATGGCAGTAATTAACCAAAATTACACAAATTGACTATCCTGTTTGACCTTATGCAAATGAATGTACAAGCACAAAACTACCAAAAATTACCCAAAGTGACAATCATGCTTGGCTATTAGTTAACTTTTGATAGTAATTACCCGGAATTGCCCAAATTCACTTGGAGACTCTTTAACTTTTGCAAATGACAATCATGTTTGACAATCTTTCTTTGACTTTTAACAAAGCATCATAACATAGTCAACAAAGCAACATAACATAATTAATCAACAAAAAGATAACTTGATCAGATAGTAATCGATAACTTGATTAACAAAGAAACATAACATAAGTTTTCTTTGAACACAAAGCAACATAACATAATTAATTAGAGTAACCTTTTTTCACCATGGTTTTGATAGTCCAATTTAGTAATAAATAAGTTTGGTGAGGGGATTTGGGGATCTAGTTCCTCCATATAATATACAGGGAGTTTGTTGCAAAAAAGGTCCCTAAAACGTCCCTCAACAGTAAAGGTGCTAGCAGCGTAAACTCCCTCATCAGTAAAGGTGCTAGCAGCGTAAACTATCTACTAGCAGCATTAACTGTGTATGTTAACATACTCAGGCATCGATGTAAATAACAATTATACAGAAACATTAATGGTAACATAGTGGTTCATACTGAATGATTAAAACATTAAAATAACATAATAATGATTAATATCATCTTACATCAGGCTAAATTCAATGAAAATTACACAAACTTTTTTGAATGCTTTTGTAAATATCAACAATGTTTCGACGGATTTCTTCTATTTCTTGATTCCGAAGATCAACTTTGTTCTGATGCGCCAGTATGGTCTCTTGATGTGCCAGTANGATTAATATCATCTTACATCAGGCTAAATTCAATGAAAATTACACAAACTTTTTTGAATGCTTTTGTAAATATCAACAATGTTTCGACGGATTTCTTCTATTTCTTGATTCCGAAGATCAACTTTGTTCTGATGCGCCAGTATGGTCTCTTGATGTGCCAGTATGGTCTCTTGGTCTTTCTTGTTATGTGCTTCCAACCGCTTGATTCGGCCGTTGTAAAGTTCAACCAACCATTGTGCAGTACCAAATAGGCCTCTAGAATGGCATTTGTCCCAGCACTCTTGGGTTAGGCCGTGAATTTTATATTTTTCTGGCATTGGAGGAGGAGGAGAAGTATCCCTTCTTGAAGGAGGAGGAGGAGAAGTATCCCTTGAAGGAGGAGGAGGAGAAGTATCCCTTGAACTTTTTGTTTTCTTTGAAGCAGGATTTAAAGATGATGAAGCCATTATAGTTCCAAACAAAAATTGAATACGTAATGAAAAGATGAAAGAAGTTGGTTGTAATTCCTTTGTATTTATAGGCACACAAGAGTCGCAATGTCAAAACGTTTAAGTGTCACAACGGTTTACAATAACTTTTTTACAGTTACACCGGTTTACAATAAGTATTTAACAGCACAACGTTTCCCAAGACTCACAATGTCAACGTTTTAATATTTAGGGATTTTGTTGCAAAAAAGTTCCCTAAAACGTTTTAATATTTCTATTGTTATGTTTATCTTTTCTTTATTTAATGCAAGTAATGAACTAAATATGTTTTTGTGGCATTTTATTTTTATCTCAATGTATTATATATGTTTTTGCAATACTCAGTTTCCACTAGGAAAACCGCATCCAATGCATCATTAGGAAGAGTGATATGCACAAATACGATGAAGCACTTCAAGAGGGCATGTGCTATGTTGTTAGCGGTTTCTGTGTGACAAACACTATCTTTCATCTATTCCTTAAGCTTGATTTATGCCTAGCAACATTAATTTATGCCTAGCAGCATTAAGTTATACCAAGCAGCATTAAGTTCTGAGTTACTATAACTCTTCATGGTTTCATTTAACTTGATGTTTTAACTTTATTTCGTTTGTAAATACAAGAATTTGTAATTAGATTATAACTTTTACATTATAGTTTTAAATGATTGTTACAAACATTTAAAACTACAATTTGTATTAAAACAACGAGCAAATCTTTGTAAATTTTTAAAAAATAAAACAATCCTATCTAAATTCATTTTTCAACTAACTTAATCTATTTTTAGGTAATGATTAACATAATTAAAGTAGATTACAACAACTTCATTTATGTTACAAGGATAAATGTGTACATGGTTAATAGTCAAAGTTCAAATTTTAACCTTCCAAATTCCACAATTAATTTCTGTCGAATTACTAGGCCTATAAAACTTTTACCTTTTTACTGCATTTCATCATTCTCAAACAATTTCTAATTAACACATACTTTCTAATCTGCAAATGGATCAAGCAGGTTTATGGTTTAATTTTTTTTCTTACATATATTTACTAGTTTTATAAAATCTCTACAAACATCTGTATTTAGATATATGTAACATCATTTTCTTTGGTTCATTTCTAATCGTTTTATTGCTTTATGTTTTACAGCGGCATCATCATCCACACCACAACATCCTGCAGTTTGGTATATTGCAAAAATGGACCAATTGAGGAAGAAGAAGATGAAGGCTTGGGAGAAGAATGAAAAGAAGCAAAGGAAGAAGTACAAAGCAAATAAGCTCAAGATTGCAATAAGAAGAAAGAAGAAAGCTAAACTTGAAGAAGTAGATGAAACTGTCCTCAGCGATGATGATCCTTTGGATCACATTGACTATGACAATCTTCATCTTGCTTATGATCAAGAGAAGGATCATAAGTTTAGCTTTTAGATTGTTTTGTTATTTCTATTGTTATGTTTATCTTTTTTTTATTTAATGCAAGTAATGAACTGAATATGAATCGTTTTATTTATTTTTGTGGCATTTTATTTTTATCTCAATGTATTATATATGTTTTTGCAATACTCAGTTTCCACTAGGCAAACCGCATCCAATGCATCATTAGGAAGAGTGATATGCACATTAATTTATGCCTATCAGCATTAAGTTATGCCAAGCAGCATTAAGTTCTGAGTTACTAGCATTCACCCAAATTCTAATCCAAACAGCTTTTTCTTTGCCTTTCCTGCAAAATGTTAGTCTAGAAACAAAGAAAACACAAGCCATAACATATGAACAATTATCACAACATCTAACCCCTCAAAATTACATAAGTTATCAGTAATGTGTGACCATATGTATCGAATTGTGACTACACTTAAATAATGTGTGACAAAATATGACTCTATGATTTAGACACTGATGCAGGTTTTACCGACCAGGTTTTAATATTTATAATTACTCGTTTTACCTAAGTTCTACCTATTTGCACTAACGGACAGAGAATCCGGTCGTATGTAGGATAGTAATGGTAACTCCGAGGTCGTCCCAAGAGCTATGTGGTGCGGACTATGTCTAAGTCTAATGTCACTAATTTAAAGTATATAAAGGAAATGATTGATTGTTTGTTGGAAATGAAATAAAACAAGAAAACAAATAGCATATAAAGTAAAGGTTGTGAGCAGTGGGAGAAAAGTGTACTAGCCTAGTTACTTCTCCTATTTCATTTTATGTCATGTTTCCTATTAAACTAATCTTATGCTTTAGGTGGGGTGGACATATATCACTAGGTGCATATGGTCAAGTTCCCTAGCCTATCTCCCCCGAATCCTGTCAGCAACCATAGGCACTACCCTATGCAAGTAAGCCGACGTATGGTATACGGGTTTGAGTCATTAAGTGCCACTACATGCTAGACTTATCTCTAATGGCCCGTTGTCATGATCATAGGCCATTTCTCTAACTTCTTAAGTTCATCAAATACGGAAGGTGATCATATGGTCAATTCGCACACGAGGCAATATGGTCAGTTGTCATCCCTCCCATTTCCTCGCAATCCATCAGGCTAGTGTCCTATGGTCAATTCTTCTAGCCTACTAACTCAATTGGGGTCTTAATTAAAATAAAGCTAGCGTAATGGATACAACCGCATATCAAAACTAACAAAATAAAAGGTTCTCAAGATAAACTAAGCATGCACACACGAAAAGCATTTAAGAAAAGCACGGAAACATGATTAAAACAATATAGGCATCATCACTAGGCTAGCACCAGAGGTGCTTAGCCAATCATGTTAAATTCAACATCCGAAACAATGTTTACAAGATCCATGTATTCGAAATGTAAAATGAAATAATGAAATGCTAAAACTTATGGTGATTGAAGTGTGATTTCTCCCTTGGAAAGCCTTCGTATGCTGCTGTAGAAGGGTCTCCTAAAAGCTCCTAACGATCTATGACTTTGTGTGTGAGAAAGTTGTTGTGAAAATGCAGAAACTAGGGTTGTATTTATAGGCCCATCGAGTGTTACGGCGTAACTAAGAAATGTGTTACGCCGTAACCAGTAAATCTTATCCAGATCCATAGTTTACGGCGTAACTAATGAATTGTTACGCCGTAATGATGATATTAGGGTTCCTTCTCCACCGTAATCTCCAAATGTGTTACGCCGTAGAGTATTTATCGGATCTGAGATAACTCTTGTAGTCTTCATTACGCCGTAATCCAAAAGGTGTGTTACGCCGTAAGTTGGTTCATGAGCTTGGACTACTCTCGTACTCGTTGTTACGCCGTATTCGATAATTGTGTTACGGCATAGTCTTCAGATCTGAGGATTCTTCAAGACTTATAATTGTTACGGCGTAACCATGGAATTAGTTACGCCGTAACTCTTCATCCGTGTTGACTTTGGTCTTCTTCGTAGAAATCCTAGCTACGGCGTAGTTGAGAGATTGAGTTACGCCGTAGCTTCTTCCAGCATTCTTGTATTTGTCTATCTTAGCACGTACTTTCCAATTTCCTTGTCTCTTTAGCTCCTATGCCCACTTGTAACCTGGATACAAAATATGAAGAAATAATAGCATACATCCACATAATTATTAATATAAATTAGCATAATAGGGGTAAATTGACACTTAAATATCAGGATTATTTGATGTTATCAAATATCCCCCCACTTGAACTCTACTTGCCCTCAAGTAGACCTTATTAGAAGTATTCTCAAAAAGATATCCCCCAATATTACTCGGGAAATATGAATTTAAAAATATCCTATGCTAGAATTTCTCAAAGCCGATACAAGGATCAAGATACGCCGCATCTATGTTTCGAACACCTCACGAAAAGGGGAACATACACTCACTCTCTCTATATTCTAAGTGTCAATTTTCTGGGTGATCACTCATTGCTCAGTCATAGTTTGTATTCTATCATAGGCTTGGCAGTTACACAAAACTCCCCCACTAGAGCTAAGGTTGGAACAACCCTCGAAGGCAACATTGGGTGAACACATATAAGGTTAAGGGTGTGGTGTCGTTACTAACATGCTACGGAAAAAGCGGTAAAGGAAATGATACATGACCGGAACGCCAGGCAAGACACCAAGACCTGCTCAAATCCTTCACCTAAGCATGATTCACGACTAAGGGTAGGAATAGACATGTGATTTCACATCATTGGTGTAAAATGAAAAATAAAAAGCAAATAGTCTAAGCCTACAACTAAGTCATCACCATTTACCGTTCGCCCAAGGTCTAAACTTCGAAACGCAGAAATTGGATCATAGCAAGTAAATGTGCCATTAGAGGACGTCATTATGGGCACAAAACTTGGTCTTCATGTTGGTGTAGAATTATTCACCAACTCTTGTCTTTAAATGTGACCGAAGTGGCCTCTTCGATACTATATCTTGGTAAGCTCTTCATCAAGGTACTATACATAGGTGCACCTGTTTATTTCAAGTATCTACATACGGAATTTCACATTTTTTTGCATCAATAATATACATCCCCCCACTTGAGATGAACAATACATGAGAATTTGGGGGTCTTCAAATGATCTTCAATGATATGTCTTTATAGGTGTGATTCCTGAATTCATCCACTTAGACCTCGAACTAGGGCAAACAACAACTTCCCAATCATAGACTAGACTACACGGTAGGTGTTGAAACTTAGACCTTGATAGATCTTTGAGCCTGAATTCATCCACTTAGACCTCTATGGATCTTCTATTCATCACTATTGATTGAAATGTGAGTTCGTACATAATGCATTGGCCATGGGTTCCTTTTATACTACAAGAAACCCTAAACCTTTTTACAAGAAACGAATAATCATAAAACTATAAAAGATATTCTATATATCTTGTCCTAAAATAAACAAAGCATATCCGTTCTATCTCATTCCTTCGGATGAACTAAATCAGCAGAAACCGGATATCCACAGGAACACCCTATCAGCAGAAACCACTAAAGCTTCAGCAGGATCCTGTCAGCAGTATTCTTTAGCAGAATTCAATAATTCCTAACAATCCTCCCCTAATCTTGAATTTGACACGGTTAACTTCAAGATTCTTGATAAATCTTTAACTTGCAGAACGTGAGGATTGAGACTTTATCATTTGCAGCAAAATAAAGTACCAGCAGCAACCAATTCTATATCAGCAGCAACAAGTAACAATCTATGAAGAACAAGGAACCAGCAGCAACTTCCCTATGTCAGCAGCAACCAGAACCAACAGCTACATGAGTAGATTTGATAAGCCTTTACCAAGTAGCTACTCACTCTTGGGCTAGCTAGTCCTTTGGTGGAATCATGACATCACCCTGGTGAACTAGTAACCAGTCCAACACTCAGAATGTGAATCATTGGTGTGTTGAAATACCCTAATGATTTTTGGCAAATCATCACAGCCATAAACGGATTTGTCATGTCTGTACCTGTAGCCGTTTGCTCAGGACTAGCCAATCCTTTGGTAAGAGATTACCTTGGCGAATTGATTACCAAATATGGATTTCCACTACCTTTACCACAAGCCATATATTTGTGGGCTAGTCAATTCTTTAGATGTCCAAAGGATAAGATCCATAGTGAATTGAAAACAATTTCACTCTCAGCAGTTAAGCATGGGTGAGTGAAGTACCCTATGGTTTTTAGCAAACCATTACAGCTATCAACAGATTTGATGTGTCTTTACCAAAGCTGTACCCTTTGGACTAGCCAACTCTTTGACGGAACAGTCAACATCTTGGTGAGTTGATAACCATATAAACCTGTAGACAACAAAGAGTGGCAATGCTACAAAGAAAAGTTAGTATTTTTTTAACTAAAACAAAAAGGAAAATAAAAAATAAAAGTATACCACAACACTGATATAAATTACCCCATAGAAGATTCAATATGAATGTCATACTTAGATGCCAATTCTTGTTTGACAAGTAGACTCCTCCTCATGGTATGGACCAGTTGTTCTGCATGAGTCATATCATTGCCCACCATATCAGTAGGAACAGTCAACTTCACATCAAGCATTTATCTTAAAACCCCAGCTGTAAGAGGATAAGTAACATCTGCCCACATATACAGAACTTTGCCAGCCATAGTATACACCATATGCACATTGGAGAGAGGAAAATATTGCCAACTAGCAACATCCCAAGACTGTTGTCCTCTCCAAACCTTGAAGCCTTTCCCAACATAATGTGAGGAATCAAACAGAACATACAGATCCCCTAGCAAAAATAAACCACAACCTTCTGACTTATGGTTGCTGAAATAAGTGGTCACCCAGCCATATAAATTGAGGAAACCATCTTGCCTTTGGATAGTATTCACATGACCTTGACCAAATGCAAGTGGAGTAAGTTCCCATTTCACCAGAGGAACCTAAAGAACATGATCCTCACCATCATCTTCAGCAATCTCAATAAAGGAACTATCCTCAGCTGGCAGAGCCACAACCTTAGAAACCCTCTTTCTTCCTTGCCTCTTTTTTCTTTTGCCAGTAGTAGAAGAAGGTGAAGGTACATCAGCATCAGGAGTGGAATTGTGCTCAGTAGCAGTTGTAGCTTGATGAGAGGAACCTTCAGGAGCAAGTGGCTCTGTCTCATCAGCAGGAAGTGTCTCTGTCTCATCAGCAAGAAGTGTCTGACCTGCATCAGGAGAATCAGGCTGTGACACCTCAGCAGGATTAGATTCCTGAGTAGCGTGTTGTTGAGAAAGATCCTCAACATTGACAGAAGATTCAGGAGGAATAGATTGCTGAGTAGCTTGTGATTGGGAAACCTCAGCAGATTCAGAAGGAATAGTATCAGCAGTGGATCCTCCAAGTGTATCTGCAGGGTGTGCATCAACAGAATCATCCACAGGTTGTGAGGTAGCAGAAACAACATGCTCAGGAGAAACATCTCTGGGAGCATCAACAATATCAGCAGACTTCAACCGTTTTGCTACAGGAGCATCTAAAACACTGACATGTCTCTTTAGTGGCTGATTAGCTGGAATTCCAGATCTTCTAGGAGCTGTTTGAATTTTGTTATATTCTTCAACCAATAAAGAGTCTGAAAAAGCCCATACTTGCTTCTTGGTGAAACCAGTACCATATATAGCAGAACTCTGATTTTTTACAAAATGCCTCATATAATCTTTCATTTGTGCCGGAGTCATAGGTTTTTCTCTCTTAGCTCTTGCCTTTCTCTCTGCCTCAGCCCTATTTGTTTGTTTGCCCAATGCCACAATCTTTTGGACATAATCTTCCACATCAAAATCATCACCTAAGACTTTCTGAGCTAGCTGCTGATTAGAAACAACTTGTAATGCAAGAGTATCCCAAGTTTCAGTAGTAAATTGTTTGGATAACTCATCCAATTCTCTCTCTGTCTTTCAGCAGTCAAAGGAGTTGGTGCTGGAAAACCAAGCTTATCCAAGTCAGCTTGGATTTTCCTTGCCAATATCTTAGATTGTTTTAACTCTTCTTGTCTCTTTGTTTCATTAACCAACTCTTCAGCTGCTAACTGACTAGCTACTTGTTCACTAAGTCTTTCTAGCTCAAGTTCTTTCTTTGACTTTTTCCTGGATGGAGGATCTGGTTCAATCATGACAGATTTACCTTTGTCAATACCAGTAGAAACTGTATCAGCAGCTTTATCAGCAGAAACACCAGGTTGATCAGTAGAAACATTTTGAGGAACTTCAACAGGAGGAATAGTGATAGGAGTAACAACAGGAGGAACTACTGAAGTGATAGTAGAATCTGCAACAGCGGGAACCCCTGTAGAAGGTTGACCAGTAGTAACATGATGCAAGATGTCAACAGCAGAGTCCTTCACACCTTGATCAATAGAAGCATCAGCAGATTGCATGGTATCATCATCAGTAGGAATGGCCTTTGAAGATTCAACAGTAGGTGTATCTTTAGAGGTAGAGACAACACCAACAGTAGAATCAATATCCATTGATACACCACCAATAGCAGAATCAAGTTGAACCACTGTATCATCAATGGAAGTGGTTGATTGTTGAGCAGCAGGAACTTGGAGTGGTTCATTAGCAACCCCTTCCTTATGTGCCTCATGATTAAGATCAACTTGAACAGTTGCATCATTAGTGGGAACCTCTGAACTTTTATTTAGATATTGTCTTCTCTTTCTCCTTTGAACCAAGATAGGTTCCTTTGGCATGGTAGCACCAGCAACTTTAGGTTTGGGAGAAGGGGTTTTCTGAGCCATTGTTGCCTCTGCCAATACATGAAGAGAATCCAACTGCATATCCTCTTGCTCCTCATACTCTGAATCAACTGCAAGCTTCCTTTTCTTCCTTTGCCCCAGTTGAGCTTCTAGCTCCTGAACCCTCTCAGTCAAATCATCAACCTTGCCACCAAGAGTTGCCTTTGTGTCTGCAAGCTCCATTTTCATATCAGCAACTTCATTGACATACCTGTTGAGCAAAGCATATATATTTGTAAGAGTAGCAGGGTCCTCAGCTCCATCAGCAGGATTAGCTGATGATTTAGGAGCTTCATAGGACCTGTCAGGAGAAAAATGTAGTCCATCAGCAGTATTGTCATCCTCAACAAAAGTCTCACTAAATGGACTAGGAGACCCTTGTCTCTGGGAAGTAGATGGCTCACCATGGGACTCAAACATAGAGGTAAATGATGCAGGTTTACCAAGCGGTGAAGCTTAAACCACGGGTATCATTGTCCCAACGAGCGGTGAAATTGATCAAGTTACTCGAGTTGTGAGTTATGTGAGATGAATGGTTAAAAGACGTGATTTTGTTTTGTTTAAACTACAAAAGATTTGCGTAAAAGTTAAGTGAAATAAAGTTCAACTAGAAATGAAATAAGTTTAACTAAATTTGAAAACATGAAACTAATTAAAGTATAAAAGAAATGAAAGTTTAATCTAAAAACGAAAGAAAGAAATAAGAAAATGTTTTTGTTGTTTAAGAGAAAATTAAACTAAGTAAAAAGATTTAAAAGAAAATTCGACAGAGTAACGGTAAGAAAATGGTAAAAGAAAACTCCACTCGATAAACGATGGAGTGTAAATAAGCCTAGCTCGGCTGATCAAACGAACAAAAAGAAAATAAAGTAAAAACAAGCAAGGCTTGATCCGAACTTGCAAGAATGGTTGCCAAGATAAACTCGCAACCTAGGTAAAATTGCTTACTCGCAATGTTTGTTGCTTACTCGCAACTCCTACCATACTCGCAACTCAGATCAATACTCGCAGAACAGAAGCATACTCGCAACCTTCAAAGCTTACTCGCAAGAACCATGTTCGCAAAAGATCCTATTCGCAAGAACTATCCTTATTCGCTAAAACAAACCCTATTCGCAATTTTAAAATCTTACTCGCTAAAAGAAATGATATTCGCTATTTTTACATGATATTCGCTAAAACCTAAAGTACCATATTCGCTATTTCATTTTCTTATTCGCTAAACCCTAATGTTTTGAGAAAATTTTTTACGTGACTAGTTTCTAACATGCAAAAGTAAATAACTAAATTTTAACGTAAAGAAAAACCCAAAACTCAAAAGTGACTCAATGAAAACTTATTTAGACTCAATATTAAGCAAACTAAAAACTCAAAATAAGCTATAGTAATCTAATTTAATCAAAATAAGCTTTTTATATTTCTAGGGCTTGTAACTCAAAAACTAGTTTAGACTCAAAATAAAGATTAAAAGCTAAAGATAATGATTAGAAAACTTGTAAATAAGCTAAAAAAATACGAAAACAACAAGCTTTTACAAGCTACAAGATCAAAATAAGCTCAAGTCATCATAAAAAGGCACAAGAATTTCTTCCATGCAAAGGTGGTGCAAGACTTATAAGAGCTTATCATGAATCAAGATAGAAGTAAAAAGCTTGAAACAAGATGAAAAGAAATAAAGGAAAGATGGAAATAAGCTAAGTAATAAGCAAAATGAAAGACTTGAAATGAAAAGCTTGCATAAAAATAAGTTCTTACACTACAACTTTTAAAATAAGCTAAAGCTAATTTCTACTCTCTAAAATTATGCTACTCCTACACTTATCCTACTTAGTGAAAAATGAGAAGGGAGGAGAGTATTTAAGGGAGCCATGGAAGGCTTGCCCCCTTTTTTACAACTTTGACTTCTAGCTCCTTGATCTTCTAATTTTCATACATACATAGCATAAACTAATGACAAGACACTAATTAACTTTCTAAAAACGCGACATAAGTCCTTGTAACTTTGAGGTGAATGTGTTGACGAGCTCTTCAAAGATCTTCAATAGTGTAAAAGTGATCACTTGCTCGGAATTAGAAAGTTATGGCTTCATATTCATCAATGAGCTTGATTAAGTGTCTCTTGAACTTTCTTGAGCCTTCGAGAAATAATTCGTCTTCACGGGCTTCTCATGAGTAGATTTCTTCTTTGACTCGGCTTTTAGACTCTTTTCCAAATCTTGTGCTCTTTTGCGGCTTCTTGGTTGATTTTCATGCCATTTTTGCAATATCCATTCCTGCACGATCACAAACACAAAAACAACATATCTTTGGCATTTCGCGTTAGTTTTTGGTCTTTTCTACACTTAAACTAAGGTAAAAGATATGTGTAATTTAGCACATATCAGTAAACATAGGTTCAACGGTAGGTTCCTCTGTGGCAACACTAGGTTCAATGAGGGGCTCAACTATGGTTTCCTCTGTCACATTGGTGGGACTAGGAGTTACTGGAACACCTATGGGTCTAGGAGAAGGGTAGGACAGGTCATCAACATCCTCATCAGCAGAATGTGTTGGTTCTTCTGGGATATTGGTTTGCTCATCAGGAGCAATAGGACTTGGGGATGGTGGTTGCTGGCCATCCGCAACAACTCATGCAGTAGCATCAACAGAATTGGATGGGCCAGCATCTGCAGCTGCTGATGCACTTGCATCAGCAGCATTGGATGCACCACCACCTGCATCTGCTGATGTATTTGCATCAGCAGCTTCAGGGCTTGGTGGATTATCACCACCAGCAGCCTCACCTTCTTCAGCAGCCACATTGCCAGCGGGCAACATAGCAGGTGTCAAAGGATGATGCACCCTAGTAAAATTGGTGGTCATAGAGGCAAATAATTTGGTAGTCAGTTTTGAAATAGGGCTATGGGTTTTGTCCTCTGTTTCAATACCTTAGATCATTTGTAAAAACCTAGGATACATGAGGAATTTGTATTTCTTATCTTTAATGTTGTTAATCATTTCCTCAAATATGTATCTAGACCAATTGAATGGGGTATCTTGTGAGAGACACATAACACCACAAGCAAGAGCGGTTGAAAATTGATCCCATCCACCCGACTTAGGACTTATGCATTGAAGAAGAGTGTGGACCAAGAACCTCCATTTTGGATACAGCCTACTTTTATACCAAATCGTTTTGTCACCATCATGATTATACCCAATATCCCTTAAATCTGCAAGTATTACATCCCAGTCTGTATGAAAAATACCCCCTTCATCAGCCAAATGAAGTTGAGTCCTTACAGAGGACTCATTAATTACATATTCTACCCCTTCAATGGTAGCTGTAATCTCAGTAGATCGATCTTCATTAGTCTGTGCTCTAGCCGTAGCCCAAAATTGTCTAACAAGGGATTCATGAACAATTGTTGGGTAATGAGTAAGAGCATAGCGAAGGTTTGATCTTTATAAAAATTCAATAATTGGCGCATACAACTCATATCCCTTATGCCCACTTGCTCGTTCCAAAAATGCAATTTTGTTGTGATCGGGTTTGAATTGAAGAACCACCATTGATGTTTTGTGAGATTGAGTGATGGGATTTGGAAGTTATGAAATGTGTTTAGTTATTTAAGCAGAGGAAATCAGTTATTTTGGGCGTGGGATACACACGTTAGGTCATTTATAGTAGTTACCTAATCGTGGTAGTGAATTGGCAAGAATCGTGGAGAGAATCTTTGACCAATTTTGACTTTACTGTTTTCCCAAAATAAAACCCAAAATTTTAACCATCAGCAGAAACCATTGGTCAATCAGCAGAATCCATTGGTCAATCAGCAGAATCCAAAGTTGTTTGAGCGTGGTCAATGCAGATATCCGCATCAGCAGTATTGAAAGTCAATCAGCAGAAGTGACAGTCAATCCGCAGAAACCATCCATCCGTAGAAAGTTTACCTCAGTAAGATATCTTCTGTTATGGTCAACGTGATCTTTTAGAAAATATCTTAACTTTTTACTCTCCAACCGTCCCTCATTCAATGGTATTAACTTCCAATTAAAGACTCAATCAGGCCTATAAATGAGGCCCCCAAATTACAATTCACCCATATCAAACAATCCCTAATTCTTAATTATTCACCAAATCCTTCCAATCAGCAGAAATCATGAACCCTAACCATGACACAGTTGAGATTTCATCCGATTCCTCATCTGATTCAGAAGAAAACTCATGGGGAACCTACTATCCACCAGGGTGCCCAAGTAGAAAATGGCTAACTAAAGAGCAAGCCCGTAAGAAGAGGCATGATGTAGACATCCCTGAGGAGCCACACTGGTTGTCCTTCTTCCCACCTGCTGATCAAATGCCATCCTTCAACCCTAATGTGCCACTGGGCCAATACTTTCCTTCCTTACCACCAGAGGATGAAGAAGGGCCTTCTCAGCCACAAGCAGAGCCAACTCCTCTTTCAGGGTTCCTCTCAAGTGAGTGTGAGAGGGTTGTTGCTGGGATGAGCAGGATCCAAGTTCCTGAGAGTCCTCAAGTATCCCAGAGGCTACCAAAGCCACCACCACAAGTGCTAGGACTTGTGTGCAAGAAGTTGTGGGTGCCAGGGAAGAATGCCAAAGGTGTTGGAAAGATCATGGCTGCCCCAAGGACAAGGGGAAGAGGAAGATGGAGTAGGTGGGTAGGTGTGTGGGTAGGAAGGTTTTGGGAGTAGGTGTCAGGCTAGGTGTAGATGGGTTGTTTGTTTTGTCTTTGTTTTAAATCCCATGTAATTTACTTTGATCAATGAAAGTTCAATTCTACTGATTTCAATTTTACTGATCTCAATACCACTGATCTATTTTTCAATTCCACTGATATGTCCATCCATCAGCAGAATCACTACCATCAGCAGAAACAAATTTCTGTAAAATAAACACATACAACAAAACACACAAGACAAACTTAAACAAATAATGGTTAGGTTATACAAACTATACAATAATGAACCTACAAAACAAAGTTAGTGAACACAATCATAACAAAATACATATTTTACAACATAAATCCTCCCCAGAGGCATATGCCTCCCCTTAGGCTTATGCCTCCCCTCAAACAAAGAATTCAGGGGTTAACCATCCAAATGTGGACAACTAAGTAGTTAAACCTAGGCCCATGAAAAGCTTTTGTTAACAAATCTGCCACATTTTTATCAGTATGAATTTTAAGCACCTAGATTAAGTGTTTCTCATTAGCATCTCTAATAAAATGGTGCCTAATTTCAATGTTCTTAGTTCTTTGATGAAAAACTGGATTTTTAACAATAGAAATTGTGCTTTGATTATCAATATAGATTTTGGTGTTCATAAAGTTGTACCCATAATCAAGCATCTGATTCTGGATCCAAAGCACTTGTCCACAACAATTGGCAGCAGCAACATACTCTGCTTCAGTAGATGAGGTAGCCAC
This sequence comes from Artemisia annua, assembly GCA_014162995.1. NCBI lineage: Eukaryota > Viridiplantae > Streptophyta > Magnoliopsida > Asterales > Asteraceae > Artemisia > Artemisia annua. Next base: position 21,627 of record LBNU01033114.1, read on the forward strand.
AATGGTTTGCTTCTTGCATTGCCAAGAAATTAACCTTCTCCCTAAGAATTGACAACCTCCTTTGGATTTTCTATCCAGATTGGCACCAGCATAATCACTGTCACTATAGGCTTCCAACACCAAAGGAGAATCTTTTGGGTACCAAAGGCCTAACTTAGGCTGGCTGATGAACTCAAATAAGTACATATTATTACCATCATTTATCCTATTTATTTGACTTATTTTATTATATTATTTATGAGAATCGGTGCTTTAATGTTTTACTTTAGTGATTCTTAGGTAAAAACAAGTAATAGGTGAAACTTGGCGATTTTGGTCTAATTATGGAGCAAAACAAGCGAGATGTCAAAAGTCTACTGAAATCCAGAAGATGCGCCGTATCTCTCACAACAGATACGCCGCAATATCATACTTAGATGAATTCGAAGACCATCGCCTGACTTTGAAGAATGCACCGCATGTAAATCTGTCATGCGCCGCATATGAAACTTTGGTCAAAGAAGAAGATCAAGCTCGTTCTACTCCAGATACGCCGCATTATACATTCGACACACGACGTATCACTATCAAGACTTCACCAGAAACAATCCAAGACAACTGAAGGATATGCGCCGCATACAAGGATCAAGATACGCCGCATCTATGTCGGTGTATGAATATTCCAGAATATAATAATCTTGGACCCCACGCGAAGTTAAGTCGATGCGCCACATCTATTTACTCAATGCGCCGCATCGAGCCCTCAGACAGAGACTATAAATACCCTAAGACCTAGACGAATTTTGTGTGCAACATAACCCTAAGGAGCCGAATTCAAACGAAAAAGCAACACAAGACACAACCTAAACGAAGATATTAGAGCTGTAAGAAGGTCCTGCATGTATTCAATTCATTAAGTAGTTTTGTTTTATTGTAATAGTACACTTTAATTCATCAGGATTGATGGCCGGTAGTATGTGAATGCGGAAAATCATATGCCCGCCTTAAAATTGCTTTCCCATCAATTAAAGTTTATATGTTTGATGTCTTTGGTGAATTTATATTAGTTCTTTGATAACCTCTGTGTCTAGCTGAGAACTGCTTGGGCTGCCATACCCCTTCCTCGCATATTTAATTTGACGTCTTTGGATAAATAGGATAGTCATAAGTAATCATTAAGGGTTTACTCGCCGTTATAATGAAACCAACGAGATAGGTTTAATTAATATACACTTCATATAAAACTAGCAATAAAACAAGTGACAAGCTACTTAATTATTAGGACAGGTCTTCTTATAGTCTCTAATTATCTATAGGTGTACGTGTATGCTATTCGCTGATTCGTGCTCATTAGTTTAATTTACTATTTAATATAACCAATCTGTGCCAGTCTCTCAGGCTGAACCCCCCTTTCGTTAGATTAGGCTGTAAAACTAACTTAGGATATTAAAATACTGATTAGGATAATTAGATAATATGTTCCACTCTTAGTGATCGACACTCTACTTACCATTATATACAAACTGACCGGGTACACTGCTCGTTAAGTGTGTGTGTTATTGATAAGTCAACTAAATATAAATTTAAAACTTGAGTAGGCATTAATACTGCTAAACCGCAACGACACATCACGCGCATCACTGGCCTTTAAGATACTTAAAGATCTTTTTAACGGCATTAAGGTATGAAGTCAATGGTGTGACTTGATGCCTAGAACAAGCACTCACTGCAAATGTGATGTCAGGCCTTGAACCTGTAAGATACATAAGTGAACCAATCATTGATCTGTAGAGGTGAACATTCGCAGCTTCATCTGGTTCATTCTGATTCTTAGGCTTAGGAGCTTCATAAGGTGTAGTTGCAGTCCTAATATTCTCAAAGTCAAACTTTTTGAGAATGTCTTTCACATACTTGTCCTGGCTGATAAATATCCCTTCTGGCTTTTGCTTCACTTGTAAACCCTAGAAAAAGGTAAGCTCCCCTATAACACTCATTTGAAATTCACTCTTCATTAAAGCCTCAAACTCTCTGCACCAAGCTTCCTTTATTGAGACAAAGATGATATCATCCACATAAACTTGCACAAGAATGATATCTCTAGAATTCTTCTTTATGAAGAGGGTTTTATCAATAGCAACTCTTCTATAACCATGTTCCAAAAGAAAGTTGGACAATCTTGCATACCATGCTCTGGGTGCTTGATGAAGTCCATAGAAAGCTTTCACAACCTTGTACACCTTCTTTTGATTCTGTGGATCTTCAAATCCTTTAGGTTGAGTGACATAGACTTCCTCATCGATCTTGCCATAGAGGAAAGCACTTTTCACATCCATTTGATAAACTACAAAACCCATATAGGAGGCAAATGCCAAGAATAGTCTAATTGCCTCAACTCTAGCCACAGGTGCAAAGACTTCATCATACTCAATTCCTTCCTCTTGTCTGAAACCTTGAGCAACTAGTCTAGCCTTATTTCTGACCACAACGCCCGTAGCATCCCTTTTGTTCTTGAGAATCCATTTAGTACCAATTGCATATTTTCCTTCAGGAAGATCCACAAGTACCCAAACATCCTGATTCTTGAATTGTTGCATTTCTTCCTGCATTGCCTCTACCCAACTTGGATCGGTAAGTGCTTGAGCAATGCTGGTTGGTTCAACTTGAGAAAGGAAACAAGCAAACAGACAATGTTGAAAATCTGTATGGTTGTCCCTTTGCTAATTAGTAACATAGGTGAGAAAGGCACATTCTCCTAACTTGGTTTTTTTTTACTGTACTTCTAGTTTGAACCATGGCATTGGGATCTCCAACAATATTGGATTGAGGATGAATAGTGTGTATCCTCTTAGTTGCATTGGGGTTGACTGCTACAGTTGACTGAAGGTTGGTTATAGTTGGAGCAAAATCATCATCATAGGAAGAGGAGTTGAAGATGCCAGCACTTTGTTGATGATTACCAAGATCTGTGGGGCTTGGAAATCGTGTGAATGGCTCTTCAAAGCTTAGGAATGTTTTTGTTGGAATGGTGGATGAAGCAGCAGAATCAGGAGGACCAGCAGAAAAACCATCAGCTGATTTGGTAGTATTAGCAGAAACAGAAGATTCACCAGCAGAAGTGGTGTTAACCGCACCAATAGGAGAACCATCAGTAGAATCCATGTTTCTGCAGGTGTCAAGAGCAGCTTGTCTCAAGAGTGCCTCAGCATCTTTTGCAAACTCAAAGCCAAGCCTTTCTACTTCCTCATTTGCTGCATGTTCTTGCTGTTGAAGCCTAGCAAGATCTTCTGCATAACTCGAATCATCCACACCAGAAGCTACTTTGTCTTAAGAACCTGAAAAGATGTTAGTGGTAGGAAAAGAGGGAACAACAATTGTTTGTTCATCACACTCAGAGTCACAATCTGAGTCATCATCCAGGGCACCTGCATTGTTAGAGGGGGACTCTTGTGTACCTGCAGATTGGTTAGATTTGAAGCTAGTGTAGCCCAAATGGTCAGTTAAATAATCAAGGTCAAAGTACCAGTCATGACCTTGACCCTGAACATTAGGTTTCTCTTCAAGAAATCTCAGGTTTAGAGTTTCCTCTACTCTTTTAGCAGACATATTATATACCCTGTAAGCCTTACTATGAGCTGAATAGCCAACAATATACCCTTCATCAGCTTTCCCATCAAATTTTCCTAAGTGGTCACTGGTATTTAAAATGGTGACATGACATCCAAATGGTTTAAAGTAACCAATGGTAGGAACATTCCCTGTCAGAAGTTCATAAGGTGTCCTATTATGAGGCCTAGTGATAGATACCCTGTTCAAGACATAACAAGCAGTGCTTACTGCTTCAGTCCAAAACATAGTGGGCAACTTAGAGTCAGCAAGCATAGATCTTGCTGCCTCTATGAGGGTTCTATTCTTCCTTTCAGCCACACCATTTTGTTGTGGGGTCTTGGCATTGCTGTAGTCCCTTTTTATACCCTTAGACCCACAGAGTTCAATTAATTTAGCATTTTTGAACTCTGTCCCATTGTCACACCTAATACTTTTAACCTTTTTGTTTAGCTGGTTTTCAACAAGGGTTATAAATTGTTTAAGAGTTTGAAAAGTTTCATCTTTAGTTCCCAAAAAGAATACCCAACAAAACCTGCTATAGTGATCAGTGACCACTAGGCAGAAGTACTTATGATCAATACTTATGATGGAAGTGGGACCAAAAAGATCAATGTGCAACAACTGAAGAGGTTCTGAAATTGTGCTCACTGCAGTAATGGCTTTGTATGATGCTTTGTGTTGCTTTCCTTTGTTGCAAGCAACATAATTGTGCTCATTGGTGAATACTTTGGTAGGAAGTCCATGGACCAATCCATGTTTGGCTAACTTTTTGATGGTCTTGAAGTTCACATGTGCCATCCTTCTGTGCCATTTGGTAGACTCATCAAAGGATGCTTTGGCCACTACACAAGCTAGATCTCCTTCAGGTTGGACATCATTCAAATTGAAAGTGTAGAGATTGTGACTCCTTGGAACTATTAGCAAAACCTGACTATCATCAGGTAGCTTGAAGTCCTTGGAAAGCACAAAACAGTCCTTCTCAGTGAAGAGAACATTGTTATTTGTGCCACAAATTTGTGAAACTGAGAACAAATTGAAGTTTTCTAGCTCCTGCACATAGTAGACATTTTCAAAGTCCAGCTTAGAGGTCCTAATGGTTCCTTTCCCTGTAATTTTCCCATTTCCTCCTCCAAATTGTATAGTGCCTCCAGTAATTGGCACAAAATCATGGAACCTATCTTTGTTCCCAGACATGCTTCTAGAACAACCACTATCCACTATACCTACATCATTACTCATAAAAGGATGATCCTACAACAACAACAAAAATATACAACAATGTTAGTATCATAGGGAGACTCAAGTCATGAATGACTTGAGCCTGCCTTGTGGATCATAAGAGTGAGGCCATGTAGATGAATGAGATCCACCATTGTTCTTGATTCCCTTGTGTGTAGATGGTCTATGTTTTCTCCAAGAACAACCTGTTGAGGGCTTGACAGCAGTATCCCAGTATGCCCCCTCCATATACATTGGGTCATAAACACTAGGCCAAAAACCATTATGAAAGTAAGAACTAGTAGAAAAAGGTCTGTAAAATGGTCTAGCAACATGCCTGTTTCTACCAGTAGAAAAAGGTCTAGCAGCAGGAACCGGCTTACCAGCAGAATCAGACTTATCAGCAGAAACTGATTTGTCAGAAGGAATGGATCTGCTGGTGTTATGTGTTGCTTGTGGAACAAATGAGGGAATCTTATTAACATTTTTCCACATAGGTCTAGGTCTCTGTTGATCAGCACAAACACCCATTCTCTTCTCATGAAAATCACAATCCTTAATAAGATGAAATTTACTATCACAAACAAAACAGGTCTTCTTTTTAGAAGATTTGTTCATAACATTAGATGTTTTATTACAAACAAATTTATTCAAATCATAAACTGAATTGTTTTTAACAGACTGAAAGGAATTGTTTTTCATAGAATAAAAAGATAAGTCTTCAAAAGATTTTGTCTTTGAAATTGATCTATCAGCAGCAACTCTTGATACACACTCATTAGATTCATTGCCAGAGGTAGGTAAGTCTGAAGACTTGTTGCCAGTGTCTAATTGTGATTCAACTAAGTCTAGGTGGTCTGAGGTTGGCATAAAAGTTCCTGTGATTGTGGAGGGTACATTATGCATCTCACCCTCTTTAACAAACTTGACAGGATTTTGAAATTCCAAAAGAGGTGCAGGCTCAGGGTCAAAAGTACTTGGTTTATTAGGGTCATAAACCTCATATGGCCCTATATAGTCACCAAATCCTAATGCTCTTCTAGACTTTATGGACTGACAACTATCAATTAATTTCTCAAGAATTTTAGCCCCTTGTTGCCACTTATGTCTACCTGCAACTTCATTATTAAATTTAACCTGTAATTCTTGTTTTTCTAAATCAACTTTTTCTTTCTCTTTTTCAGAGAATTTCAACAAATTTTCTGTATTTTCTAAGTCTCTTTTTAACACCCTAATTTTCTCCTCATAAGCTAATTGATTCTGTTGGAACCAGACTTTTTGTTGCTCTAATGTTTTAACAGCCCCTTTATATGCTTGAACTTGTATATAACAGTCTTTATATTGTGGTTCCATTTCATCATAAGCTTTCTTAAGTGCATTATATTTACTATCACAACCAAAAACATAATTTTGTACCTGAGATGAGATGCCCATCAAGGCAAATTCTTCTGCCTCATTTTTAGTGTCACAACATGCCAGGTATGAGTAGAGCTGAGAAGCACTACTCTCCACATCATCAGTCTCATGCTCCTTCCAATCAACATGATCATCCACAAATACCAATGCTTTGGGTTGTTCAGCTTCCACTTCAGTCTGCTTGTAGGCAGAGTATCTGGTCTTATCATCAGCCTTCCTCTTAGTGCACTCCCTAGAAAAATGACCCATTTGACCACATGAGAAGCAATTCACTTTCTTTTTGTCAAATCTGGCTGGATCCCTGCCTCTGAAGTTGATCTTCCTCCCAGCCTTCTTCTCAAACCTCTTGACTTGAACTGAAAGCATAGCCATCTGCCATTTGAAATTCATCTCATCCAAGTCCAGTTTATCTATTTGCTCCAAATCTTCAAAAGCAAGTTGCTGTTGTGGTTCATAGTCAGCAACAAATGAATGAAGCACATCCTCTAATACACTACTAGATTGTGGATGATTCTTTGGTCCAGTAGAGGTTTTAGAAGATGAAGTTGAAGAAGAACTTGGACTTGTAGCATATGTCAACCTATTAGAGGTAGTGCCGACAAATGCTAAGTTTGTAGGAGGTGAGGAAAAGGAAGAGTGCCCCTTGATATCAAGCTCAAGACTCTTGAGCTTGTTGTAGAGATCATCAAAAGAGAGGTAGTCAAGGCCACCCTTGGTTTTAAGTTCAATGCTGACTTGAGACCAAGAAGGCGGTAGGGCTCTTAAAAACTTCGAATTGCAGTCCTCATTGTCAGGCTTGGCTTTCAGCTGATTCAGCTGACTCAAGATCTTCTGAAATCTGTTATAGCCCTTGTGTATACCTTCTTCTTCTAATATCTTGAACTCCTGGAACTCCTGCTTGAGCATGGACTTCCACATCCTCTTGGATTCGTCATTACCCCCAAACCGTGCTTTAATGGCCCTCCAGATATCCTTGGCATCATCAAGATAGTGAAAATCACCCATATGATCATCTGGTATAGCTTGAAGCAAGATAGTTCTTGCTTTGTTCTCTCTTTAAACTGCAATCATCTCCTCAGCAGTAGTAGGAGGAGGAAAAATGGTAATGTTACCATTAGGGTTTTTCCCTGTCTTTTTCAAGCTATTGCCATTTAGGACCACATTCCAGAGATTGTAATCGCTGTTGGTGATCTAATTTTGCATCTTCATCGCCCAAATCTCATATTCATCCTTCTTGAGATAAGGGAACTTTGCATTGCTACTGGTGAGGGTAAGCTGCTGAATTGAAGCTGCTGATGTGTTGGGTATTTGATTAACTTCTGTCTCATCTGAATGAGCTGACATGATTGTAAGGTGATAGAAAGTTGTGCTGAAAAGTAGTTCTTAGTACACAGAGACCCTTCCGTAGCTCTGATACCATTTGTTGAAACTTAGACCTTGATAGATCTTTGAGCCTGTGTAGATCGATTGTATGCCAATGTAATCAAAAGCACACTATAAGAGAATCTCTGTATAACTTGTATTCTAAGCGGAAAATCAAATACAAGAACAAGAACAAATAACTAAAACACTTTGATCCTCTATGGATCTTCTATTCATCACTATTGATTGTAATGTGAGTTCCTACATAATGCATTGGCCATGGATTCCTTTTATACTACAAGAAACCCTAAACCTTCTTACGAGAAACGAATAATCATAAAACTATAAAAGATATTCTATATATCTTGTCCTAAAATAAACAAAGCATATCCGTTCTATCTCATTCCTTCGGATGAACTAAATCAGCAGAAACCGAATATCCGCAGGAACACCCTATCAGCAGAAACTACTAAAGCTTCAGCAGGATCCTGTCAGCAGTATTCTTTAGCAGAATTCTATAATTCCTAACAGTAGGCAAAGGTGTAATGGTGTATCGAAACAATATATATTGGGAAAGAAACGAATGGAATGGCTCAAAAGGGTGTATGATGATGTACCCTCCGATCAGGTCGAAGGACTCCCCTTCGAGTATGATCGCAACCTACATAATCGAAGGCCCTGGCCAGCCTCCTAAAACTTTCTATGGCGTAAAACTAGTCAACTATGATCTAGTTACCAAATGGGAATTCGCCAATCGAAGGACTAAGCCCTTCGGGGTATCCTACGATAAGTCTTTAGGACGGAGCATGTGCCAAGACAGAAATTCCAAAGTTTATTCAAAAACTTTTTTCTAAAAACTTTGACTTTTATATTTTTGCAAATGCTTGACTTTTGTGAACTTCTAAAGATCTTAGCTAACTGATTATGATGCAATAAGTTGAAATGAGAGTAAATTATGCTAACCTAACAACTAATTAACTAGAATGCATGATTAAAGATCCTAAAATGCTAACAGTGAACAAGAAATAGAAAGATAGATTGATTTTGACTTTTTTGACAAATGACCTACTGATTTTAAACTTGTTCTATGCTAAGTTATCCTAATGCAAGCTGTCTATACTACTTTTAGCCTTTGAGTTATCCTTGAACACATGAAACAGTATTGAACCAAACACCCTTATATGTTGGTCTGTTGTGGATTTTCAAAGCATGTGAAAATTTTAAGCTACAACAGTGAAAGGAAATTATCCAACAAGCTATAAAATGGTAAATGAAGCAACTAAGTACCAACAATTAGCAGTAGAAATTAAGTTTCACTAAAAAGCTAAGTTAACTCATGAAAAGCATTAATTTGCAAATCTAATACAAGTTACTTTCTAAGCTACAAATTGAACATGAATACCAATAGCTACCATAAATGAGCAGTAAGGAACAAACAAAACAAGCACAAGAACAAACCAATAAGCACTGCTATAGTGAAATTTGCTAAAAATGGAATTTTGCTTACAATCGATGTTGTGAGCAGCCAAATCCATGAACCATGAAACCAAACATGTCCCAATGCCTCCCCTGAGACACTAATACCAAGGTCATCCATGATAAACCTTGATCCATGCTTTTTCTATCTTCTTCACTAATTTTTTTTT
>LBNU01033115.1:2815-21721 GCA_014162995.1 Artemisia annua
TACTATTACAATAAAACAAAACTACTTAATGAATTGAATACATGCAGGACCTTCTTACAGCTCTAGTATCTTCGTTTGGGGTGTGTCTTGTGTTGCTTGTTCGTCTGAATTCGGCTCCTTAGGGCTTTGGGGCACTCTCAATTCGTCTAGGTCTTGGGGTATTTATAGTTTCTGTCTGAGGGTTCGATGCGGCGCATCGAGTAAGTAGACGCGACGCATTGACTTAACTTCGCGTGGGGTCCAAGATTATTATATTCTAGAATATTCGTACACCGCCTTCAGATGCGGCATAACTTAATTCTTGTATGCGGCGCATGTCCTTCAGTTGTCTTGGATTGTTTCTGGTGAAGTCTTGATAGTGATACGCCGTATGTCAAATGTATAATGCGGCGTATCTGGAGTAGAACGAACTTGATCTTTTTCTTTGACCAAAGTTTCATATGCGGCGCATGATAGAATTACATGCGGCGCATTCTTCAAAGTCAGGCAATGGTCTTCGAATTCATCTAAGTATACTATTGCGGCGTATCTGTTGAGTGAGATACGGCGCATCTTCTGGATTTCAGTAGACTTTTGACATCTTGCTTGTTTTGCTTCATAATTAGTCCAAAATCGCCAAGTTTCACCTTTTTCCTGTTTTTACCTGAGAATCACTAAAGTAAACATTAAAGCACCGATTCTCATAAATAATATAATAAAACAAGTCAAATAAATAGGATAAATGATGATGATAAAATGTACTTATTTGAGTTCATCAACCGCCCGGATAGCATAATCGCTAGCATCGCACATAAGCTCAAAAGGCAAGTCCCAATCGGGGGCAACTAATATCGGAGCTTCCGTTAATTTCTTCTTAAGTATATCAAACGCTTCAACACACACATTAGAGAAAAAGAACGGAGCATCTTTTTCAAGCAAATGGGTCAGAGGTCGGGCAATCTAAGAAAAGTCTTGAATGAAATGTCGATAAAAACCGGCATGACCTAAAAAACTACGAATTCCTCGAACGGTGGTGGGATGAGGTAGCTTTGCGATCACATAGACTTTAGCTCTATCGACCTCAACCCCGGCTTTGGAAATCTTATGGCCGAGGACAATGCCCTCTTTGACCATGAAATGGCAATTCTCCCAATTGAGAACCAATTTAGTGTCTTCACACCGTTTTAGCATTTTCTCCAAATGGGAAAGGCAAGCAGTAAAAGAATTTCNCTTTAGCTCTATCGACCTCAACCCCGGCTTTGGAAATCTTATGGCCGAGGACAATGCCCTCTTTGACCATGAAATGGCAATTCTCCCAATTGAGAACCAATTTAGTGTCTTCACACCGTTTTAGCATTTTCTCCAAATGGGAAAGGCAAGCAGTAAAAGAATTTCCATAGACCGAGAAATCATCCATGAATACTTCCATAGTCTTCTCGATCATGTCTTGGAAAATGGCCGTCATACACCTTCGGAACGTGCCTGGAGCATTACATAAGCCAAAGGGCATACGTCGATAAGCAAACGTCCCATAAGGGCAAGTAAAAGTGGTCTTTTCTTGATCCTGAGGATCGATCGGAATCTGAAAGTAACCGGAAAAACCATCAAGAAAACAATAGAACTCATTTCCCGCTAGACGTTCTAGCATTTGGTCCATAAAAGGAAGTGGGAAATGGTCCTTCCGGGTCGCATCATTAAGCTTACGATAGTCGATACAAACTCTACATCCCGTAACGAGACGTGTAGGAATTAGCTCATTATCTTCATCTACGGTCATTCCACCTTTCTTCGGAACACAATGGACCGGGCTAACCCATGAGCTATCAGAAATGGGGTAAATCATCCCAGCGTCGAGGAGTTTGATAACTTCCTTCTTAATAACTTCGTGGATTTTTGGGTTAACCCGTCGTTGTTGTTGGATTACGGGATTAAAATTATCTTCGAGCAAATTCTTATGAGTGCAAAAACGAGGGTCTATGACCTTGATGTCGGAAATTTGCCAAGCGATGGCACTCTTATGCTTCCTAAGCACATCTAAGAGACGGGTCCTCTCCTCATCTTTAAGGTCTTTAGAAATGATAACGGGAAATTTGTCGGTCCCTTCCAAGAAAGCGTATTCGAGATGAGGAGGTAAATCCTTGAGCTCGAGCTCCAGAGGATTTTCGTTAGACGGCTTAACTTCTTTAACTTCGGCGATTTTAAGGTCCATCGGAGGGAGAGAAGTTGTAGGATCTTCATTCAATAATTTTTCAAGCAAGCGGATATCTCCCTCCAGATCGAAAACGGTGTCATCAATTTCCGGAGAAATAGAATCATTAGAAAGATAAGCTTCGATCTCTTCCAAGACGAAATCACTTCCCTCAAATGGAGTAAGGGAAGGGGAAGAGTCAGATACAATTAGTTCAGAAGAAGGAGTGGGATTGCCACTCGAAGCATAGTTTGAAAAACCGAGAAGCTCTTGAGCATACTCCTCCGTAGCAATATCAATAACATCAATATGGTTAAGAGATTCAACATCGTAATTGGAGGAGTATCTCGACGTTTGCTCCAAATTAAAATTCACGGCTTCACTTCCATCGCGCAAAGTAATTTCTTCGTCGTAAACATCAATCAAAGCATGTCCGGTCCTTAGGAAACCTCTTCTGAGAATGAGAGGAACCCTTGGATCGGCATCAAAATCAACAATCACAAAATCAGCGGGGAAATGGAACTTTCCCACATTGACGACTACATCCTCGGCTATTCCCACTGGATGAGAAGTAGAATGATCGGCAACCTCGAGGGTCATGCAAGTCGGGGTCAATTCGGGAAGAGATAATTTCTTCCAAACGGATAAAGGCATGAGGTTAATGCTAGCACCAAGATCGGCTAAGGCGAAGCACTGAACCATCCCCGGGAAATTACACGGAATAAGAAATTTTTCGGGATCTCCAAGCTTTTCGGGAAGCTTCTTAAGGAGAACCGCCGAGCAATTCTCGTTTAAAGGAGTTTTAGCCATTTCAAACAATTTCTCTTTATTATTCAACAAACTTTTAATCATGGACGCAAATTTCAGCATTAAAAGAATAGCATCCGCGAGACTTATATCAAAATGCAAATCTTTGAATATCTAAAAGAATTTTTCCATTTGGTGATTCGTTTTCTCAAGGAGCTTTTGATTGTTAAGTCGAGAAGGATAAGGAATTGACGGTTTCAGATTAGTCTTNTCAAACAATTTCTCTTTATTATTCAACAAACTTTTAATCATGGACGCAAATTTCAGCATTAAAAGAATAGCATCCGCGAGACTTATATCAAAATGCAAATCTTTGAATATCTAAAAGAATTTTTCCATTTGGTGATTCGTTTTCTCAAGGAGCTTTTGATTGTTAAGTCGAGAAGGATAAGGAATTGACGGTTTCAGATTAGTCTTCGGAATCTCAACTTTAGGAGCATCTTCGGCTCGACTTCTTTGGATTTGGACGGTTGGATAACCGGAGGTTGGACGTTTTCGGTTCTTCCATTATTAGTAGGAATTACCGGGTCCTTTATCGCCTCGGTCTCACGGTCGACTACCTTGGGAGGAAGAGAAGACGAGGTAGTCAGAGTCGTGGGTCCATCGTATGAAACACCACTTCGAGTTGTGATTGCTTTCAAATCACCCCTCAGGTTAGCAATTGTATTACTCGGAAGATAACTAGACGTCGACGGTTGATTAATTTGAAGAAAACTACTCATCATTTGCTTAAGCTCATTTGTTTGTCGAGTCATAGTCGTGTCGATCTCTTTCTTAAGTTCAACCCTCATGTTGTTGATTTGATTTTTCATAGCTCGCATGCTAACATCGTTTGATTTCATATAATTTGCAAGCTCGAGAGAAGATTGACTTTGTTGTGGTGGTTGATGATAAACTTGTTGGGGTGGAGGGGCTTGATAATTTTGAGCTTGATTGAAATTGGTTCCACGGTTTTGATTGTAACCTTGGTTTTGATAACCTTGGTTGTTTTGCGGATAACGGTTTTGATGAGTTTGCACGGGTGGAAACCCGGGTGGCCCCATTTGGTTGTTTTGAGTACGAAAACTTTGGTTTTGATTGTAGTTTGCGGCGACGACATTAGCATTGTAAACTTGGCCATCGGTGGCTTGACAATCATAATACGGATAGGGACCACCACAAATCACACATTTTTCAGTAACTGCTTTAACGGGCTCGGGTTTCAGGTTCTAAAGCTTAAACTCTTTCACCATACAACGAATAGCATCGGTAAGTTTGGCCAATTCTGATGATTGGACCGATGAAGAAGAAGGAGTAAAAGAAGTCACTTTCGAAACACTCAGTTTGTTAAGAGAAGTCGGAACCTTAGATTTGTGCTCGATGATCGTTAAAATATCCCTTGGCGTACGATTCAAGATATTGCCACCGGCGGCTGCGTTTAAAGAATCTTGATCGTTTTGAGTCAAAGCGTTATAAAACGTGTCGATTTGGTGCAATTCGGAGAAACCGTGGTGAGGACATTTTCGAAGAAGATCCTTAAAACTTTCCCATGCCTCACCAAAGTTCTCATCAAAATGTTGTTGAAAATTGGTTATATCATTATTAAGATTAGTCCTTTTAGACGGAGGAAAGAAATGATTAACNGTGTCGATTTGGTGCAATTCGGAGAAACCGTGGTGAGGACATTTTCGAAGAAGATCCTTAAAACTTTCCCATGCCTCACCAAAGTTCTCATCAAAATGTTGTTGAAAATTGGTTATATCATTATTAAGATTAGTCCTTTTAGACGGAGGAAAGAAATGATTAACGAATTTTGAGACGAGTTCTTCCCATGTAGTGATGGAACGAGGGGGTTCTTTTTCGAGCCAAATTCGGGCTGCCCCCTCGAGTGAAAACAGGAATAACATCAACTTAATAGCATCGTGAGGGACATCCTTAAATTTCATGGTCGAAGTTAACTTATTGAACCATCGGATGTGTGCGTGAGGATCGTCCCTCTCAAAACCGTGAAATTGGTTTGATGTGACAAGTTGAATCAAACCGGTTTTAAGTTCAAAATTATCGGAAAGTATCGGTGGTAAAACGATTGCATCTCCATATCCCTCGGTGGGACATTGGAGCAACTCTTGCATAGTACGTTGATCAGCCATCTCGGTGATGGGTGCTTCAACAAGAGTACGTATCTCGGGTATGTTAGCTCGTTTACGACGTCTACGATAGTGTTGAGTCGGTATGGTCGGAGATTTATCGATTAATCTCGACCGTGAACGTGTGAGCATACACTAAAAAGAAACCAAAGTAAAAAGGAAAACAAATTTGAAAAGAAAATCTTTTTGGTTTTTATATTTAAGAAAACTTAAAAATCACAATATATATATTTTTTTTTGTTCTTTTCTTTTGTTTTTATATCACAATATTTTTGTGATATATTCGTCAAACGAAATCATTTTCTTCAAATCTACGCGCAGCGAGGCGGGAGGGAAAAGGTGCTCCGTAGATGCTTAAAAACCCGCCCTCTTCAGCTCGACAATTTAATGTCAAACTTATCTTTACCTCGGTTATTCGGTTGTAGAATTAAAGTAGTCCGAAAACTTTTAACTTCACGATCTCTTTTTGCGTTCGAATTTATTTGGTTTACAACACTCTCAAGAGGGAGAGTGAGGTTCCTTATTATATTTTTGGTATTTTGTAAACACTTTAGGAAAAGTGTTTCGTATTTTTGATTTTTACTTTTTATATAAGAAAATGTTTACAAAAGGAAGGTTTTTCAAAACACGATTTTAAAAACGAAAAGCAAAATTCGCTTCAACCTTCCCCGGCAGCGGTGCCAATAACTGATTCTGTCAAATCAATATCAATTATAGTATAGATATTCTCAAAGAAATACGCAAGAAATACGTATTCGCGAGTCGTTCCGTGTGAAGGTGTGAATGGAAAATGTGATTATCATGTCTCAAAACGCGTAGTGAAAAGTGATAAAGGTGAATATGATGAGAATTATACTAATGAAAATAAAACACAATTAAGCAATTAAGCAAGCAAATCTAAATACCAAATTAAACTTTAAACTAGAACGTAACGTAAAATCTAAAATGCGAGCTAAAACGTAAAATAAACGCGACTTAAAAGCAAACTAAGCTAGGAAAGCACCTAAAACCCTAAAAATACTTTCTAAAAGTCCTAGAGGATAAATAAAAAATTTAGGAAAAAGAAAAATATTTTTTTT
The DNA here is from genome assembly GCA_014162995.1 of Artemisia annua. NCBI lineage: Eukaryota > Viridiplantae > Streptophyta > Magnoliopsida > Asterales > Asteraceae > Artemisia > Artemisia annua. The sequence continues at coordinate 8,995 of LBNU01033115.1, forward strand.
TTTGGATTTTCTTTAATTAATTATGAATTAAAAACTAATTAAAAGGTAAATTAAGAGAGAAATAGCAAAACAATTTGGAAAATTATGAAAAACTAAAGAAAAATTTTAATTGATATTAGAAACTAAATGGAAAAAAATTTTGAAAAATATTGAAAATTACCTAAAACGCAAAAGTCTCGGGAAATCCCGAGCCCTTTAAAATTTTAAGAAAAATGAGTATAAGCTGAAATTTTTTTAATTTTCCTAAATTATACTAATAAAAAGAAAGTTACCAGAAAAAGTTTCACTAATTTTTGATTTTTTTTGGATTTTTTTTAATTTAATTACTAAATAAAAGAAAATTAAATAAGAAAATTAGCAAATGAAGTCTAAAAATTATGAAATTTTTTATAGAATACTACTAAATAAGCAGTAATGTGAGAAAAATAAGAAACTTGAAAAAGCTAGTACTAATAAGCAAAAGATTAAGCAAACAGTTTTAATAAGCTAAATAGGAAAGAAAAAGGAAAAAGGTATAAAAGAAAAAGAAAACTAATGTTAAACGAAAAAGACCCTATGGCAGAGTGGTAGTGTGTGTGGGGGGTGAGCTGGGTAGCCCGTGTTCGAATCCCAGCAGTGGCTTTTCTTTTTTTTGAAATTATTTTTTTTTTATTTTTTTTCTTTTTACCAAACAATTAACAACTAATAAAAACTAACTTTTAATGAAAACTTTTTTGTGAAAAGCTTATGATAAGCTTATGCAAGCTATCAATTCCTAACAGTGTCTAAGAAAGATGAAACAAAGGAGAAAAGTGAACACTAATGATGAACAAGCTAAAGTAAATAAGCTACACTAGAGTCTAACAAGCTTATTCTAACTTATTTAATGCTTAAATCAACTAATATAATCTGAATGTCAAGTAAAATAACAAAGAAAGGCTCAAGTTGAATCAAAACCAAATCAACTGGTCCAAGCTTATGAACAAGATAGCTAAATCAGTCAACCACCATGCCCTAGATAAGCTAGCAAATAAGCTCACAGGTTCAATATAAGCACAGGTATATCAAGACAGTATAACAGGCTTTCCAAAAATCCAAAACTCAAACAATAACATCAAACACTCAGCAAATAATGGTCCCTAGAAATCTGACAAATGTCTAACTTGTTCTTGGTGCAGGGGAGCAAATGGGCTAACCAGGCTACTTTAGGCTCAAATTTAGGTGAGTAAGTGAGTAGCAAACAAAGATTTTCTTTTTGTTTTAGATTAACAAGCAACCAAAATCCACAAAACAACAAACCAAATCTATTTCCAACTAGTATTTAATCCTACAAGAGATCTAGAATTTTATGCAAATCTGAGTTAACTAATGTTTTTGACTTTTTGATAATTTATGAAACTTGACTAAACTGAATCTCTATTAATCCTAGATGACTAAAAATGAAGTAATAAACTGAATTGATCCTAAATTAAGCAGTTTATACTAATTATGCAGCTAATCCTATGAATTTGCAATCTAACTTACTAACAGTTGATGACTAATGCTATATAGAAATGGATTTTGACTTTTTACCTAAGTGACCACTGATTTTATGATTTACCTAAGCTATTTGTACCTAAACTATTATGTCTAAACCAATTTTACCTATTTCAATCAACTTGAACACAGTTTAAACACTAGAACCAAACACTCCTATATGAATTTGTTTCAAACTTTTATGAAGCTATATGATATTTTAGGCCACAAATCCAACTTACAAACTGATTATATGATAATCAAGTAAGCCAAATAAAGCTCAGAAACACAGTTCTCAGTCACAAACACCACCAGAACCCAGATTACAGTTTTGCAAATATATGTCAGATGTGAAAAAGTATTATCAAGTTATGATGCAAACTATTTATTAAATGATAAAATCTACTTAACTAAGCTATATTATGACTAATTAAAGCTAATGGAACAGTAAACACCTATCAAAAACAGATCTACACTAATAAATTCAGATTATGCAAATTTAAGCAATAAAATAAAAAAGGAGAACTTACTAAAGCAACCTCAGCTAAACAGAGGTGTAAACTTCAACTAAGCCTATCTTTGGATAGGCCAACTGCTTCCCTTTCTTAGTTTGGACTATCAAATCAATCTCAGATCATCATCATCATCATACAGTTGACTTATAGTTGACTTTTTATGAAATTTGAGCAATGGAACAGTTCTAATCTAATAACCACTCACAATAAGCTATAGTGAGCTTATATGAGCTTAGAGAAACAGAAGATAAGCTTATTGAAGCTTTATGTAAAATATTTTTTTATTTTTTTATTTTTTATTTTTTTATTTTTCTGATTCTTAGGATTTTTTATATGAGATAATCAAAGGTGAAAAATAAAGGATTAAATGAGTTAAAAATTGATTGAAGTAAGCTAATGAAAAAGTATCAAGCTAATTTGAAACTATATAAGCTAAATAAAAATAGATTAAAAAAGAAACACTAGATTTTGTTAATGAGTACTTGAAAATTACAATGGAAAGCTGAGATTACAATTCATAAAATAATTTGACAGAGTAACAATACAATAAAACCTACACATAACTACTGAATTTGAAGGTCCTATTTATAGAGGAGAGGTGAGCTAGGGTTTTTAGGAAGTTTCTGGACCTCTCATGTGTGCTTTCTAATCCTTGATCACGTCCCTTGATTCCTGCTTCCATCATACGCGTTAATTAGGACCCTTGGATCATGTGCGTGTAAGAGTGAATCCGGTGTGTCTATGATGATTGGTCCACGTGTAATTCTCCTGTCAGGTGTCAGCTGTCAGGCCTTCTAGAACCTCTTATGATTGGTTAATTATTGTAGTATTGGTAATTGGAGGTACGGTAGAATTAGGGTTCATAGCACAGTAATATTTCTGGGTAAAAAGGGATTTGGGGGGCGGGTATTTTGAAAGGTAATAAATACCTTTGTTGACCATTTGACCGGATTTGGGGGAAAAGATACTAGACCGGGTTGTAGTGGTGGGGTGATGGGCTGGTTTAATTTAAATGGTATTGGGCTTTGTTTGTTTTTGTTGAGTTTTTGGGTTAAAATAATATCAAGGGTCCGGTTGGTTATAGTATGGATTTAGGATTAATATTACAAGGACCAAATGTGTTAAATCTGAAAATCAAGGGACCAATGCTGCCATTTTTCCAAAAAGTGGTCCAAGGGCCTTTGTTGTCAATTTCTGATTCTCTAAGGGTTGACTTTGACTTTTCTTCAAAATATACTTCAAGGGATCATTTTTGACAATTGATGAAAGTTAAAGGGCCAAAGTTGTAATTTCTCCAAACTTCATCCAAGGACTTTTTCTGACACTTTATGAATCTCTAAGGTTGAATTTGACTTTTTGAGCTTTTCCTTTGACCAATTGACTTCCCCGGCTTCGGCTTTTGACACTTTCCATTCTCGTGCTCGTTTTTGTCGGTTTTCTTTGATTTTTGTCCATATTTGAAATATCCGTACCTGCACGATCACAAACACAAAAACACAAGATATTTGGCATTTATGGTTAGTTTTTGGTCATTTTGGTCGGGTTTTAGTTCAAATAAAGGTGTGTGTTTTAACACATACCATTGGCCCTAGCCCGTTTCGGCCCTAGCCCGTTTGAACCGTGGCCCATGCCCGCCCGGCCCGCCCGTTTTGCCACCTCTAGTAAAAATCAATTAGTTTTCAAAAAGATTAGTTTTCCAATTCAAAAAGGGCTAGTGGCTACTCGTTTGACTTCCACCTCTATGTAAATCCAAATCAATTGATTAATGAATAACTTTTTATTAGTTTTACCCAAATCACTTAATGCCTAGAGTTAAGAACTATCCGTGAAACAATGTGAGGAAAAAATCGTACCACACATGGTTCAAAATCCTGAATCCGCCATTGCTTAAAAGGGTCACAGTTTTATTAGGTTTGCATATAAATACGTATAATATTAAACACATATGAGTCATATTCAAGTTTCTATGAAATTTCTCTTTAGTTTACAAGTGTAATATGACATCTTTGTTTATTGCTTAGGGCCACCGAAAAACACAAAACGACTAATTTACCATCAAAGTTACTCCATTTGTTGTTTTTTCTTATCTTTGAATATTTAATTTTGCTCTCTTTTATAGTTACTGATTTTTCATGTAATTACATTGCTTGTATTGTAAAAATAAAAAATAAAAAAAAAATAATAATAAAAAAAGAATAAAAATAAAAATCTGTAACACTTTAATTGATCTTAATCAAAATTAACAACCAACTGCTCTCAAATAGCAAATCAAAACAATCGGAAATCCACCCCAGCTATTCTGTTGTGGATCTAATATCTATGTGATATTAGTTCTATTACAAATCAAAAGTAAACTGAATGAAAAGATGATCAAATTAGGGTTACAAGCTTTGAGAGACATGAATATCGAAAGTAGAGAGAGAGCAGACTTCAAGATAAGCAACTTCAGTCCTCCATCTTTCTTAGACTTGATAAACCCAGCTAGAATAACAAAACCTTTAAACTGAAATATCAAACATGGCAAACATTAGTCCCTAGACTTTTATTTCCAGGTTTATAGGTTAATTTTAACATGTATTTTAAGGCATAACTACTCGATTAACATATAGCGAAACATTACTAAAAAAACCATGAAAATTCACCTCAATTTAACTTGAATTCTGATTAATTCTTCCTTGCAGATTCTGAATTGCAATTGACAAGCTCTATCTATGATAAGTCATTTCCCCTACCAAATACCATTCCTGGTATCTCTTTTCTTTTCCCCGGCCAAAAACAAGAAACAATCCTTCAAATCAATCGCCCTGATTCGCCCCAAAGCTGATCTCCATCTATAACAACAGCAAAAGTAGGCTTCTTATTTTGAGTGATACTAAGTCGATCCTTGAAATTAGTTAACTCTTCCACTGGCAACTCAGTAATAATTTTCAACATACCTTGTTTCCGTTGGCAAGAACCAAGCATATTTTGAGGTTATTGGGCTTCCTCATGAGCTTCTGTTTTCCAATTTCCTATATATATATGGGGAGATATCACGTATAATTCAATATGATCCAACATCACAAAATGATCAAAATACTTATGAATAAGGAAAATAAAACCTATAGCTTGTAAAATATGTATCATCTTGTACATAGCATATAAAGGTATATACGAAAAAAATAGTGATTCCTGGACTAGTATCTACTCATATTCACTAAAAGTAAATCTTTGCTTGCATTTTTCAAAATGGATTAATAACTAATATGAAAATGATACCTGAAAGGCTGATAGGTATAAAACTCAAAAAAAGAAAAAAGCAAAAAAGAACTAAGTCAATTACAGTAGGAGCTATAAAACGAAATAGCTTTTATAAAGAACTTGGCATATTACCTTGTGTGCTGGTTGCTTCCAATGCATTGGATCTCCTAATTTCTGAAAAAGCATCAAATGTAAGAATTAATAATCACATATGTAATGTCAGTTAATGGAATGAAGAAATATGCCTTTTGGATCTCATCTTTAAACTCATGATTGGTTTCGAATCAAATAAAACCATACTCAAGATTAACAAGAAATAAGGTATGGTAAACAAAGTTTAATTACAATAATAAGAAGAATCTAACTGGTTGCATAATGTGATGGAAAAAGTGGAGAAAATGAACAATGTAAACTCATATCATATTTCCGAACTTTTTTTTATGTGAAAATTCGTATTGTTAATTAAATGGAGAAAAGGAAAGTTCAAATAAAAAACTACTCTTGTATTAGGAATAGTTGCAACAGGACAGCATTGGTGATTGTGTTATTGCAGACTGAAATTTTTCCGATAATGAATAAATTGAAAAGTTCATCAAAACATAATAGAACAGAACGAAAACTATTACAATCTTGGTGGGACTGGGACGAAAGGGTGATGTATTTTCAGTTATAATCACCTTCCGAAGACCAAATTATCTAGTTAAACTCCTCATAATACCAATACCTCTTGTATATTCTATTACAGTTACAGATTTTTGGCTGAAAAATGAATTATATGCAGTCTACTATGCAAATCAACGTAAGATAATAAATAGAAAACAGAGGAAGTACCTATTACCCTGGCCCTTTTTGAATTTGCTCCTCTGGTTCTATGAACATTCTCAAAATCATCACTAGAACGTGATTGAGAAGACTGCGGTGCCCGTGTTTTATTATCAACGGCTATATGTAGGTGGAGGAAACATATTTTGAAATATGTACCCTGGATGTAAAGCCATACGACTCAAGAAGCCATTTAGCCCCGATTATACGCAGACCTTTCAACCAAAAAATGCTCCCTGGAAGATGTCTGATGCCTGTACCTTCTATATTTAACTCTTTTAAGCATTCTAAATTTCCAATTTCCTCAGGCAATTTCTCAACCAGAACACAATTGGGGAGACGGAAACATTTTAGACTTATCATATCACAGATACTGTTCGGAATATCTAGTAAAAATATACAATCTGTTAGGATTAGATACTCTAAACATTCTAATCGCCCAAGATCCTCAGGTAACTTCTCAAGGAGCAAACATGATTGAAGTGTAAGAGATTTAAGATGTTTCAGCATACAAATGCTGTCCGGAAGATGTTTGATACGTGTCGACAGTAAATGTAAATGCTCTAAACATTTTAATCCGCCAATATCCTCTGGCAACTTCTCAAGATGCATACGAGATTCAAGTCTTAAAGTTTTAAGACATTTCAACATGCAAATGTTATCTGGGAGATTTTTAATCTCTGTAGACGACAAAACTAGCTCCTCTAAACTTTCTATCTTGTCAAGAGCCTTGGGTGTCTGCCAAATGCTGCCATCGAGTTTAAACAATTGAAAATTTCGAATTTCACTAATGCTTTCTAGAAAACTGTTGAGGTTTTTGCAATTGCAGAGACTTAAGAGAATATGTTTCTCGTATAAATTAGATTCTGCACAAAAGCATGTAAACCGGAAATTTGGCAAATAATGGTTGGAGATCGTTGGGGATCTATATAGTGACTCTGTACTAAGATGAAACTGATTAGCTGTTCTCAAGTTTTTCTTAAATACAAAATATTTAAAACCCAAACAACCACTTAACTTGAAAAAAAAAAAAGCCTTTCTAAACAATCAATAGGGATGTTAAGTTCTACCAAATGATAACAATCTTCTAGAAGTAAAAACTCAAGATTTGGAGTCAGCCCAAGGTCAAGGGTCTCTAACTTTGCATGAGAGAGGCTGATGGATCTGAGCTTTGAACATCCCTTAATGGGCATATGAAGTTCTACCAAGTTTTCACAATTTTCTAGATATAAAGACTCGAGATTCGGAATCAGCCCAAGGTCAAGGGTCTCCAACTTTGAGTGACTGAGGTTGATCGAAGTGAGCTTTATACATCCATTAATCGGCATGCGAAGTTCTAACAAAACATGACATCTCTTAAGAGTTAACCGCTCGAGGTTCGGAGTCATCCCAAGGTCAAGGGTGTTCGACTTTGAATGTTCAAGGTTAAGGGATGAAAGCTCTGTATATACAACTGGCATATAAAGTTCAACCAAATCATGGCAATTTTCAAGAGACAATTTCTGGAGGTTCGTAGCAAGCGGAAGGTATAGAGTACGTAATTTTGAACCTGCGAGCTCGAGGTCTTTGAGAATTGGGCATCCATTGATAGGCATGTGAAGCTCTACTAAATCACGGCATTCATGAAGATTCAACCTGCCCAGTTTCAAACTCAACCCAAGGTCAAGGGTCTTTAACTTTGAGTTGCTGAGGCTGAGGTATGTAAGCTGTGGACATCCATTAATGGGCAAGTGAAGTTCTACCAATCTATCACAATTGAAAAGAAGTAATGTCTCAAGTTTTGAAGTCTGCCCAAGGTCAAGGATCTTCAAATTAGAATTGTAAACTTCAAGGAATTTGAGCTCTGCGATCATCTGCAGTTCTACCAAATTATAGCATTCTATAAGACATAAGGTTTCGAGGTTCGGTGTTAGTCGAAGGTCAATGTAACTCAATTTTGAACCTTTCAGTTTGAAGTATCCGAGCTTTAGACATCCCTCATTGGGCAGGTGAAGTTCAACTAAATCATCACATTCTAATATAGTTAACCTCTTGAGTTTTGAACACAACCTAAGGTCAATGGTCTTCAACTTGGAATAAAATATATCAATGTTTTGTACCTCTATGGGCACGCGCAGGGGCGGAGCCACCATGTAAATAGTGGGGGGAAAGGCCCCCAATAAAGCTTCAATATAATGGCTAAATAGTAGAAAAATAGTTAGATTGGGCGCAAAAATTGCCAGTGCCCTCAACATAGGAAGCAGAGTGCCCTCTTTAAAAATCAAAAATCATAAATTTGAATCTTCAAGAAATACCTTTTTCTCTGTAATAGTCGATTGATAGATATGGAAAAGAAGGAAGAGATTGGAAGGGATGATGGAGATGGGACACTAAAAACTAGGTAACATTAAATATATATATTCACCTAACATGTACTTTATATTAGTAGTAGTTTTTTATTTTAACTTACCAATATACGGAGTATTAACTAGTCTTTTTTATGTTTGTTGTCCACATGGTAGCCTTACAACATTTACGTTAACATTTGAAAGAAACTTCCATATTACTGTATTATTATCATGTATAGTCGCATATAAGTGCTTAATTGAGATCTTAATTACTTTGATACAAGTTTATCCGTTCTTTTTTTTTTTTTTTTTTTTTTGAAAGATAAGTTTATCCGTTCTTAGAATGTCTTATTTTTACTTCTATTGTGTTTACTTTCTGTGTTTTTTTTAGAAGTGAGAACAAAATATAAGCCGCGTTGATTTTATTTAAGATGAATATGATGGGACTGCGTTATAAGATGGTTCATATTTTATATACATCGCGCCTTTAGTTAGTGTTAATTGTCTAAAATACAATTTTTTGCGTTTAATTAAATCGACTTGACCCGACCCGACCCATTTTTAATATTATTTAAAAAAAATTAACCCGTTGTCGAATCATTCTCATCGCCCCTTGCCCCCTTCAATTAGATTTCCTGGCTCCGCCACTGGGCACGCGAAGTTCTATGATACCAAGACATTCTGTAAGAATTAATGATTCGAGGTTCGGGATCAGCTCAAGGTCAAGGGTATTAAACTTTGAACCATTGAGGTCGAGGCAGGTGAGCTTTAGAAATCCATTGGTGGGCGTGTGCAATTCTACCAGATCATGACATTTGAAAAGATGTAACGTCTCGAGTTTCGAAGTCAACCCAAAGTTAAGGGTCTTCAAATTTGAATGTTGAATATCTAAGTACTCAAGATTAATTGTCTGGCTAAGGTCAAGGGTGCTCAACCTTAAATAATTGAGCTCAAGGCGTCGGAGTTTCTGACATGCAATGGAGATGTCATGTTCTCCTGAATCATCACAACTACCTTCAAGACATAAGAACTCAAGGCTTGGGAACCGCCTAAGGGAAATGGTCCTCAACTTTGTAAGACTGAGTCTAAGGGATTTAAGATTTAGATATCCAAGAGGCATCAGAAGCTCAAGTAAATTATCACATGCTAGAAGATATAACATCTCTAGGTTTGGAGTCATTCCTAGGTCAAGTTTCGTCAACATTGAATGACTGAGGTCAAGGAATTTGAGGCTGTTAAGAACCTATCATAAGAATAAAAAGAAGACGATGAATAATTAATGCAGTCATAACCAGACAATAGATGTGCAACAAAATAGTATGAGTCATGCAAAACAACTAATTCACTGTAATTGTACCTTTCTTTCTCCCCCTTCCCAAAGCTGTTCGATTTGGCTAAAAGGCATTTCAAGTGAAACAAGATTATTTGCTTCAAAGGTTTTGGGTAATGACCGATAAGGGTAGTTCCTCCACTCAAGATATCGCAGAGCGTTTGAGAAGTATTGGCCAGCTTCATCAAATTTCCAATCATTATCTAAAGAATCACCCTTACTTTCACAAGACAAGCCAAGAAGTCTAAGATTCTTCATTTTTCCAAGACCTTTCATAATAAGCTCAGGACTGAGTTTTACCCGCCACACTTTTATACATCTTGTTGCTTCTGTGCCCTATTATCCAAATGCAGTTACAATGAAACTTGTGTCACAACAAATATAATTTTACTTTTTTTTACCTAACAAATAAAAGAAATAATTCTTACCAAGTCATTACCCAATACATCTACTATTTCTTCCTCAATCCACAATCGGCTATGTTTGCTTGGCTCATCCGGGTGCTCTCGCCGAATGATATCTCTGGCCATTTCTTCTATATGGTCATGCATGGTTAACATATTAGGAAAGCCATAAGTTATTAAAGATTTTTGCTCAAGAACTCTTAAACCATTTCTAGCATGAAATCCAAATTTTTCAAGCATTGTTATTGCATTTTCTTTCCCTCGCCCTTTCAAGAAACATGCAACATCCAGGAAAATTTCCTTGTACTCCTTCTCTAGACCAATATAGCTTAATTCCAGCTTTTCAAGAGTTTCCTGCAAAGGAATTTTCTTTAGTCTTTTTAGTGCATCTTCCCATTCAAGTTTGTTTTTGCCGCAAAGAAATGAACCCAAAACTTTTATCGTCAAGGGAAGACCAGCAGCATAACGTACAACTTGTTGTGATAGTTCTTCATACCCTTGAATTGGAATTTCTCTCCCAAATGCATACCTACTGAAGAGCCTAACTGATTCCTCCTTTGATAGTAAACTGATATCACGAATCAAGTTCACTCGGTGTGCTATCAACACTTGTTCATCTCTTGTTGTGATAATAATCCTACTTCCTGGTTTAAACCAATTACGCGCACCTGCTAGCGCCTCAAGCTGGTCTATATGATCCACATCATCTAGAATAACAAGAACTTTTTTACCATGCAGCCTCGTCTTCATAATCTTTTTTCCATCATGAATGGTACTTAGGCCAATAGAGTTCTCATTTAAGACATCTGAAAGAACTTTTTCTTGCAATGACTTCAAACCAGACAACGTCCCTTTTGATACTTCCCTGACATTCTCAACAAAACTTTTACCTTCGAACCAAACAGATATTTGATCAAATATAGCTCTCGCCAAAGTTGTCTTCCCTGCACCTCCCATCCCTTTAATCCCAATCATCCGAACGTCATCAGAACCAAGTTCTAAAGATAATTCAACATCCTTTATCCGGGTCTCGATGCCTATTAAGTTTTCATCGCAGCTCATATTAATGGCGCGCAATTCTAGTGAAATCTCTTCTACAACTTTTTGAATTAATTCAGCTTCATGCCTGTATACGAAATGTATTAGAATAGCTTGCTCAAAATCGCACTTGAACAACTGATTTCAGATCTATAACATACAAATCTTAATATAAAAATAGGAAGAATAAGAATAACATTTAATTAATCAGGATCGCTCATTTGATATGCACCTGTATAAAACAGATGTATCCCCCCGTCAAATTTACCCGCTTTAATTGAAATGAACAGTTAGGAATATCTGCCTCGATTCATCGGATCCTGACTCTATATTATATGCACACGCACAAGCTAATATAAGCAGACTTCATGTTATCTTTCCCCAAGACTCAAATATGACATACACGGGAGATGCCAAGGATGAGGCTTTTACATTCCAGGTTGAAAGTAGATTAAAAAAAAAAAAATGCATGGATATAATATGAATTATTTACCCATCAGCAGTATTCTTCAACTCCCACCCTGCCAAATTGGCTGCTTCTTCAAGAGCATCTCTCCATTTCCCAGCAGCATCTTCCTTTTCATGTTTGGAAAAGGCATCAGCAACTGCACCACTTTGTTTGCGGACTTCCGAGGGTTCGACATCATAGAACACAGGGTAAGCCGTCTGCTCCGTTGTCTTGTGACACTCCATGATCTTCACAAGCTCATCCAAGCACCAAGATGAAGATGCATAGTTTTTGGAGAAAACAATGATAAAGAATCTTGAGTCTTCAATGGATTTTATGAGCTCATTGTCGATCCGTTTTCCTTTCTTCAACCTCTTGTCATCCTTGAAAGTATGAATACCTTGCTGCTGAAAAGCAGCATAAAGATGATCAACAAAGTTCTTACGGGTGTCTTCGCCTCTAAAACTCAAAAATACATCATACTGATAGCTCTTTTCAATGGATGAAGAAGCCATTTGATGTATGTTCTGCTTGACAACAGATCTTAATTGCTATTAGATCAAGGCCTTTTTGCAAGAGCCTTTTAGAAAATGATTGCAATGATCTATAGTTTAGAATATGAATGACAAGTTCTTACTGATATATAAAATATTTTAATATACATAATCTTCACAATTTTAAAGTCAGCGCTTTTGCACAGCTCTTGGAATCTTTTGTAATCGGGTTTTGTCCGTACAATAGCTGTATACTTTCAAAAATATACCGATATGGTACGTGTACTATTTTTCGTACCAGTATAGGAGGTCTACTTCCAGTTTCGTGTTAATATGGCCACTTTTTGACCGGCTACCGGTTGGCAACCTGTAAAATGGGTGCAAGTTTTATTTTATTGATTTTTTGGACAAAAATGGTCCCTTGTGATTTATATCTTTTGCAAAATAGGTCCTTTGCGATTTTTTTAAAAATGGTCCCTTGTAATTTGTTTCTTTTGCAAAATAGGTCCTTTCTGATTTTTTTTTTTCAAAAATGGCCCCTTGTGATTTGTTTCTTTTGCAAAATTGGTCCTTTGCGATTTTTTCAAAAATGGTCCATTCTAAAAAGATTTAAAA
>LBNU01033116.1:9221-34117 GCA_014162995.1 Artemisia annua
TAACCACTAGTCACGACCACTAACCAGTAAAAGCATCCACAAAGTAGAATCTGGTTTCATGATGATAATTCACCTTAACATAGCATAATTCTCCATTAACCTTCGACAATCCACCACCTTCATATTGAACACCATAAATCTCATTCTTCAAATGAAAACCCAATAACTCACCACCTGTCGTTCCCCAATAAGCAACTTCACTCACAAAAATACCATTACCCCTGACATCAGATTCATGCAAATCAACTAAGATCGTTTCAGTTATCCTCCAAGACTGAGTCCTTGAGTGAAGTTGGTCCCTGACTAAGATCAGGAAGAGAAAATTATTGGGTTAATCCCAATCTACCCATATTAAAGGTCAAACCCGAAAGTCAAAGTCAAACTACAAGAAAAGTCAAATGCTGGAAATAACTGCCAAATAGCAGTTACAAGCAAAGGGACACATTTGTTCGAATGGACACACCCATCCGAACCAACACAACCCTTTATTTCATACCTTTTCATTTCTTATAAATAGATTAGATTCTGTAATTATACATTGATGACAGATTTATAATAAAAGGTTTTAGAGATTAAAATCATTTCTTTGTATCTTGGTATATTTTGACAACGTTAAAACCATAGATCCAACGATTGAGGCCAACAATTGGTATCAGAGCAGGTTTGGAAATCACTAACCAACATCATCATATACCAAGGTTTCATTTTTGCTTTGAATCGAAAAGAACAAAACCCCTGAGTCTCGGTAAAACTTTTTTCTGCAAAACTCTATTCGAACAACACAACAATAATCAAATTTCTCTTTCATTTTATTGTGTTCTGAGAGATTCCAATCTTTCTAGTCACCAAATAATTATTTACCGGCATCTAGAAAGAGGCACCTCTATTTTGCAAAAAAATCCGATCAATTTTTTTACCAGAAAATCGAAACAAGACCCAAGGGATCAAGAAGGCACTCGGTTTAATATTACTTAGTACCGAATCGATTCAGAAACAAAAGAACCATATACCATTCAGATTAACACAGAAGTCATCAAAAGGGGCAAACTATTGATTCATAACAAGGAACAAATGTAACAACTCGCATTTTCAGATCATTTTTCAAATTTCACTATTCATCTCGGGATTTTACTATTCATTTTCACTATTCACTTTCACTATTCATTTCCGGAATTTTTATTTCACATTCTTGTAAGTTAAACTATTTTAATGATAATCCGAGAGTTTGACACTCGTCGGATCATTTCTTCAAAAATCACGAAACCGTGTCTTAGAAACTTACGATTTCCAGCGTTAACAACGTTTTCACGACCCATGAAACTTATCACTCATTTTTATGAGATAATAATGAGTATATTGATAATTTTAATCATTTCTACAAGTTTCATATTTTTACGATACTCAGTTTTACATTTCGTGATTTAACAGCTTAAAGTTAGCGATTAACAGACCAAAACTGACTCCGTAAACTAGATAATACCAATTTTAACCCACCTAGTCACCCCTCCTCATCCTAACCAACTCTAGGAAGAGTCTTGGAGACTCTTCATCTCTTGCTTTCACTAGATCATTACACCTTGCAACTTAGGCTCCAAGTTTAGCCTAATCTTGCGACACCTTGCGAAGCTTTGCATAAAAGCTTGGTCTAGTCAAATATTTTGCACCTACTTTGACTAACCAAGGCTATAAAACCTCCCTCCCCTCCCTCTTGGTCGTTCACCACCATAAACAACACAATCTCTCTTCATTTGATCTTATACTTCAAGTATTATCTCAAGAATTCAAGCTACAAGTAACTACATCAAATCCTTAGCAAGTTTAGGTGATTCTCTTGAGTTTAAATCCACTCAAGTCACCTAAAACCTCATCAAAAATCCTTCAAGAATACAAGAGTGTAGAAGGGTTGCTAAAGTGTGGAAAGCTTGTTCAATCAAAGTCCTATCCTTGTTGTTAATTTCCTTTCTTTAGAAAGCCAAAAGTTGTAAGAAACCCTAACACACTCTCTTGCTCAATATCATTTATGCTTCTCATACTTCATTTATGCTATATATGGTCTTTATATTGTGTTCATGATGTATAAAAACCATTGAAACAAGTTAAAGGAACCATATGTTAGCTATATTGACATAAACAAGAAAACTAGTGACATATATTGTGAAATTCGACCAAAATAGTATAACCATGATACTGGAAACTTACATTCTGTTAAATAGGACTTAAAAAGGAAATCATAGCAATTTGAATCATCAAAAACGAGTACACGAGTCAAAAGATACGACTAAAAGAAGTTAGCGAAACCAAAACTCAGAAACTGCCAAAAGCTTGCTGTTAAGCAGCTGTCCGTTTTGAAAGAGGCCCTTCTGGTCCGTTTCATCAAAAAGTTAAAACACAAAAGTTGTTCGGAACAATGTTCTCTTCAAAAACTCAGGGTCACGGGTCCATAAAACGCATAATGAATGCCATTTTTCTTCAAATTCTTAACAGCCTAATGACCATGTATTGGTTATGGCTAAGTAAAACCAAGAGNTTGAAATATCAAGGCGGCACTCCTAGCCGCAACCTAAAATGAATGTATATAATCTAACTTAGATTATGACAATGAATTCATGTATGCACTTGCACTTATAATCTATACCACTCGTATTAATTCAAAATATGTAATATTGTCGAAAATATAATTTATATTATCGTATTAAGTCATAATGAATATTACATGTTCATATGGTGTAACGATGTTTTATGATAGCCGTTTGGCGATAAAATGTGAAAATACAAGTTTTCGTCGTAAAATATTATACTTAGTAATTTCTGAAATACGGCTAAAGTGGCCTCGGAAAACTAGTTGTAAAATGATGTATACTGAGAATTAGAGGTCATACTCAGTAGCTTTAGAAAGCTTGGTGCATTATCTAAATATGTTCAGTAGTGAAATTTTACCCATTGTGTCTAGATGTTAAGATAAATGGTCGAAAAGTTGGGTATTTAGGCCAAAACTGCCATTTCTGGGCAGTTTTTGTGAATGTTTGGAAGGTCATAGTGTGAAGGTTATAAGTCCAAATGACAAAAGGCCAACAGATTTGAAAAATACTCCAGGAGTACTAACTTTTGTTCCCTGGAGTCCCAACTCCAGAACTGAGTCATTTGACGGAAAAATGGCCTCTAACATGGGTGTTTGCAAGTTTTCTGGGCAAACTTGGAATATTTTCTAAGTGAAAGTGCTGTTAGAAATTTTAGTGAAACAATATCTTTGAAAATTCGTGACTCATTCGTTATAAGGCCGTTTCTTGTGTTCTTTATATCCCCGAAAAGGTAAGAAAGTGTATTAACATATTTTCAACAGTTTGGTATGTTTTGACAAGGTCTATTGCTCGTTTTTGGTCAATGAAATTCGTACATCAGCAACATATTTTTCTGAAAAATATATATAGTTAGTGCAATTTGTTTTTGGCATATCTTTTTCGTCGTAAGTCCGTTTTTAGTGATTCAAGCGGCCATATTTTCGTCTTTGAATGTATTTTCTAATTCTTGGGTCCAAAATTACCCAGAAACCCCTGGTCTTTCCATGTTTTGCAAAAATGGACAGCAACTTTCTAATAGTGTTAAAAATGTGATTTTTCTAGTTAACTTCTTGTCCAAATCCATCACCAACAACATCAACTCATCCCTTAATCTACCATACACCTTCCTAGGGTGTCATGGGTTCCCTAACATCATTTTTCCATAGGTTCACTTGCTATTCATTTTAATGATAAAAATGATATAAAAATATAAATATAGTGGTATAGATTTTTACATGCTTGTACATATGCTATAAAAATACATGAACCTTGATAAAATTCAGTGAAATTTATGTAAAGAATTTGATAAACTTACTTGGATGATATAGTGAATTTTTGGAAGAAAACCTTAAGAATCTATAGGTTTATATTTCAAAACCTTGTAATAGATTGCAAATACTACTTGTAAATGAGATTGTTCTTGAAAAATTTTGGATTTCCCTTGGTTGTTGATGTTGAACGAGCCACAAGAAGAAGAACAAGAGAGAAAGACAATTTTGCTTCATCTATTTTTTTTACACCATGAACTATGTGTAATTTTTAGGTGAACTTAGGGATTTATATGTGAGATTAGAAGCAAACATGTGTCCCAAGGACACTAAGGGCCGGCCACCTCATAGGAGGTGGTGGCTTGGTCATTGTTTTGTGCACTATTGTTTTTACGGGGTACCGTTTAGTGTATAGTTTTGTAATTTTAGCATAATCGGGTACCGGGTTAATTAGAAATAAATTCTAACGGGACAAAACGGGATATAACAAAGTTGTAAAAATTATAAAAATATAATTTTTGTAAACATTGGGTGTTTTGATAGATATTGCTTGGTTGGTACAAATATTGTTATAAGTTAATATAAATGAAGGTTTAAAAATATAAAACCTTAAAATATAAAATAATTAACTTTTATAATTTTATTGGGAATATTACTAATATATAAAAATATTAGTGCTATAGTGGGAATTGTTTGGTGTATTGATTAAAAACTATAATCATATGTTAATATTTATTTGAAGATAGATAAATATAGGTAACTTGAAGTTATATATATTCTACGAGTGGGATAGAATGCAAATGATGTTGTGATGAAATGTAGACTAACCCTAGTCTATGAAATGTATAATGAATGATGTCTCATGATAATGTGACTTAACCTGCCTGGTTTCGTCAAATGAATATCTGTAAACCTAGTTTACGTGAAATGATGAATTGTGAAATGATGAATAGTGATTCAAATAATGATATGAAAATGACCTGAAATTGCGAATTGTGACATTCTTCCCTCCTAACAGGAATTCAGTCCCTGAATTCAGTTCATGTTGGTCTCGGGAGTGGTATTGGTGAAATGATGTGGATAATTGAGTCGCTTTTGGTCTTCCCCTACCCAAGTATACTTGGGACTTCTTCGGGAATTCCCGCAAATTTTCATGATAGAATTTGACTCTGTTTCATTGTATGACCTTACAGTCCATGATTTCTAGTGGTTCTTCCACAAGGTTCAAGTTTGTTATCGAGTTGGATTACTTCTATTGAAAGATGAGTAATTCATCGAATAATCACTTCTTGCTTGTTTCATGAATATGTGTTGGACTAGTGAATTGGGCTTTTTTCGACTTCGGTCCGTCAATAAGTGATTAGCACTTCGACCATAAAGTGCTCTCAAATGGTGTGATCCTTATGTTCATATGATAACTATTGTTGTAAATGAATTTGGTTTATGGCAAATGGTTAGTCCAACAATTTCCAAAGTCAATCATACCTGATCTAAGCATATCTCCCTATGTTGGAATCGTTCTCTCGTTCTGACCATTGGTCTGAAGGTGATAGGTGATGCTTATACCTAGTTGGGATTCCAAAGAAAACCTTAAAATGATTGCCGAATAGGTATCGTGAATGTTATGAATTAAGTCTTCCTCCACCTAAGGAGCTTAGTCTCCATTACTAAGATATTTCCATGTTCTATGTCATCAATTACAAAACCATTATATGTATAAGTGATGTAGCATAGTGATTGATTTTCAAAGTTTGTTTCGAGATTGAGTGTTTTGTTCATAATCTGTATCCGAATAAATGAATTTAAAACTTTAAGCAGACGACTTTCTTAGAAATAATTTCTTACGAGATGTATGATTTGTATAATTGTAGTTTGAAGGGAATTCATTGAAAAGTGTAGGCATTAAAAATGATGAAATAGTCGGGTGGGTATGTCTACATGTATGCGTTGATGTCTAACATCTAATTTGGATAATGCCTATTGGTGAGATCATGTTCACTTGAAGGTTCTATAGTCCGGTTTAGAAGGCTGGATTCATCTTTATAGTGTTGCTTAGTGAGCATTCGTATCGAAACGAATCTTGTAATTCGGGTAGGCTAGTACTTTCGAGATGGTAGAATCTTGACAACTAGGTGAGTGATAATTGTGATATCTCATGATTCCTGTTGAGTTTCGAATGATCTTAATGTATTCAAGGAATTCTTCTCAAGGATGGCATGTAAAGTCTTTCTAGAAAAGTCATTGGTAATATCCACTTATGAATTTAGTGAGTAGTGAGACTAGAGAATGGTAAATGATGGTGATAGTGAGAATGTAAGGTAGCCTGCTGAGACTCGAATGTCTCAGTGTCATAACTGATTGTCTCTTCTAAATTGGTCTCATGTGAAGTTACAATGGAAGTCATTGCCCGATGACGGTGAATACTCCAAGAATAACGAGGTATAATTGGCACAGGTTCATTGGTAGATGGAAAAACATCCTACATGTCTAAGTCTGAAGAAGTATTAATAAGGTAGGTGAATGAGAACACGGCTCAATGGTAATTGTGACTTAGTGAGACTGTGATGAATGAGGGTACCATGATGTAAGTGTACTGTGTATATATGTGTATGTTCATGAGATGTTGTATTTATGTATTCATATGAATTTTGGCGTTTCTGAAATTTTGTAAGACTCGACCCGAACATAATCCTAACATAACTGCTCTAAGTATTCCAAAATTCACCTTTGAGTCAGACATAGGTGATCAGTCCATGTCACACTGTCCCTGGTCGAATATAGGTGATCAGTCTATATCGTACCGAGGTTTAATGAATTTTGCAATACTTAGCTCAGCTATACTCGTAATATGTCCAAGACTCCTTGAGAAAATGTTTAGACAGCAAAGGCGATGTCAAACCATTCAGTTGCAATTCCCGCCCATACAAAACTTGTAACCTATGTTTCCACACCCCATTGCACAACAGATGTAAAATGAATGAAAGTGACCCGTGTAATGTAGTGTAGGTGATCGCACACCCAAGTGATGCCATGAATGTTGGTGATCCACACCTTGCCATGAATGTAGGTGATCCATACCTAAGTGATGTAGGCAACAAAGTACCCAAGTAATGTAGTGTATTTCTATACCCATGAAATGTAGGTGGTTACGCACCCATGTAATGTAGGTATCATGCCGTACCCGAGCAATGTAGGTATCCCTATACCCATGAAATGTAGGTGGTTACGCACCCATGTAATGTACTGTATTGTGGTATAAAACCATGTAAAGTGAATATGCACTCATGATGAAATGATGAGATGCTATGATGATGTGGTTATAGTCTAGGGTCCAAGATACAACCTAGTTCGCTATAACCTTAGCTCTGATGCCAATCTGTCACACCCTAAATTTACCTGTTATATGGCAGCGGAATGGAATACCTGGGTGTAACGAACATGGCATCTCATACAAGGTTATATTGAATGACCTAAAGTGTCGTTTTGAAAATACATCGCTTGATCATTAAAACATTCAGAGTTTACAAAATAGGTCCCAAAATAATGTTGCAAGTTCATGAAAACTAGTTCAACATGATCAAACATTACATAAGTGCATGAAATGAAAGGTGAGACGCGTCGACTCCGCGACTCCATGTAGGTCCAAAATGCATGCCAACATGAGATGTCTTAATTACCTAAAAATACATTGCTAAAACGGTCAACAATAATGTTGGTGAGAAATCATAGGTTTATAAAAATGAATGTTATGCGGTAACCTCAAGTATAATGTGTAAGACATAAGTCTCATGAAAAATTTGTACAATAGCCCTTAAGCTCACGATACCGAAGCTAACTGATGAAAATGCCCCTACAGAGTGTTTTACCAGGCACTCTAATGATTTTAGACATGAAATGCACCCGTTTGACTGTTGGTATAACCAACGCGGATGGAGGCGTCACCTTCAATAGATCTATCCACTCACTCTCGCTTACAAGGAATTAACGATTCATGATAATAAACAGGGGACTTTAACTTGGTAAATGCGGTAACTTAAGCATTGTACTTGAATTTGATACTTAGGCCCGTATGGAAAATGGTGCAATGTATTCTCCCCCGTGGGATTTGAAATAAATATTGAAATGTAAACGGGGCTATGAAAACTCACCTCAAGTGATGGAACTATATACTATGAAGTGAACTTGAAATATCAAGGCGCAACTCCTAGCCGCAACCTAAAATGAATGTATGTAATCTAACTTAGATTATGAAATGAATTCATGTATGCACTTGCACTTATAATCTATACCACTCGTATTAATTCAAAACATGTATAATCGTCGAAAATATAATTTATATTATCGTATTAAGTCATAATGTATTTTACATGTTCATATGGTGTAACAATGTTTTATGATAGTCGTTTGGTGATAAATTGTTAATATACAAGTTTTCGTCGTAAAATATAATACTTGACAATTTCTGAAAACGGCCAAAGTGGCCTCGGAAAACTAGTTGTAAAATGATGTATACTGAGAATTAGAGGTCACACTCAATAGCTTTAGAAAGCTTGGTGCATTATCTAAATATGTTCAGTAGTGAAATTTTACCCATTGTGTCTAGATGTTAAGATAAATGGTCGAAAAGTTGGGTATTTAAGCCAAAACGGCCATTTCTGGGCAGTTTTTATGAATGTTTGGAAGGTCATAGTGTGCAGGTTATAAGTCCAAATGACAAAAGGCCAACAGATTTGAAAAACACTCCAGGAGTACTAACTTTTGTTCCTTGGAGTCCCAACTCCAGAACTGAGTCATTTGACAGAAAAATGGCCTCTAACATGGGTGTTTGCAAGTTTTCTGGGCAAACTTAGAATATTTTCTAAGTGAAAGTGCTGTTAGAAATTTTAGTGAAACAATATCTTTGAAAATTCGTAACTCATTCGTTATAAGGCCGTTTCTTGTGTTCTTTATATCCCCGAAAAGGTAATAAAGTGTATTAACATATTTTCAATAGTTTGGTATGTTTTGACAAGGTCTAAGGCTCGTTTTTGTCCAATGAACTTCGTACATCAGCAACATATTTTTCTGAAAAATATATATAGTTAGTGCAATTTGTTTTTGGCATATCTTTTTCGTCGTAAGTCCGTTTTTAGTGATTCAAGCGGTCATATTTTCGTCTTTGAATGTATTTTCTAATTCTTGGGTCCAAAATTACCCAAAAACCCCTGGTCTTTCCACGTTTTGCAAAAATGGACAGCAACTTTCTAATAGTGTCAAAAATTTGATTTTTCTAGTTAACTACTTGTCCAAATCCATCACCAACAACATCAACTCATCCCTTAATCTACCATACACCTTCCTAGGGTGTCATGGGTTCCCTAACATCATTTTTCCATAGGTTCACTTGTTATTCATTTTAATGATAAAAATGATATAAAAATATAAATATAGTGGTATAGATTTTTACATGCTTGTGCATATGCNGAGTCATTTGACAGAAAAATGGCCTCTAACATGGGTGTTTGCAAGTTTTTTGGGCAAACTTAGAATATTTTCTAAGTGAAAGTGCTGTTAGAAATTTTAGTGAAACAATATCTTTGAAAATTCGTAACTCATTCGTTATAAGGCCATTTCTTGTGTTCTTTATATCCCCGAAAAGGTAAGAAAGTGTATTAACATATTTTCAACAGTTTGGTATGTTTTGACAAGGTCTAAGGCTCGTTCTTGGTCAATGAAATTCGTACATCAGCAACATATTTTTCTGAAAAATATATATAGTTAGTGCAATTTGTTTTTGGCATATCTTTTTCGTCGTAAGTCCGTTTTTAGTGATTCAAGCGGCCATATTTTCGTCTTTGAATGTATTTTCTAATTCTTGGGTCCAAAATTACCCAGAAACCCCTGGTCTTTCCATGTTTTGCAAAAATGGACAGCAACTTTCTAATAGTGTCAAAAATGTGATTTTTCTAGTTAACTACTTGTCCAAATCCATCACCAACAACATCAACTCATCCCTTAATCTACCATACACCTTCCTAGGGTGTCATGGGTTCCCTAACATCATTTTTCCATAGGTTCACTTGTTATTCATTTTAATGATAAAAATGATATAAAAATATAAATATAGTGGTATAGATTTTTACATGCTTGTACATATGCTATAAAAATACATGAATCTTGATAAAATTCAGTGAAATTTATGAAAAGAATTTGATAAACTTACTTGGATGATATAGTGAATTTTTGGAAGAAAACCTTAAGAATCTATAGGTTTATATTTCAAAACCTTGTAATAGATTGCAAATACTACTTGTAAATGAGATTGTTCTTGAAAAATTTTGGGTTTCCCTTGGTTGTTGATGTTGAACGAGCCACAAGAAGAAGAACAACAGAGAAAGACAATTTTGCTTCATCTATTTTTTTTACACCATGAACTATGTGTAATTTTTAGGTGGACTTAGGGATTTATATGTGAGATTAGAAGCAAACATGTGTCCCAAGGACACTAAGGGCCGGCCACCTCATAGGAGGTGGTGGCTTGGTCATTGTTTTGTGCACTATTGTTTTTACGGGGTACCGTTTAGTGTATAGTTTTGTAATTTTAGCGTAATCGGGTACCGGGTTAATTAGAAATAAATTCTAACGGGACAAAACGGGATAAAACAAAGTTGTAAAAATTATAAAAATATAATTTTTGTAAACATTGGGTTTTTTGATAGATATTACTTGGTTGGTACAAATATTGTTATAAATTAATATAAATGAAGGTTTAAAAATATAAAACTTTACAATATAAAATAATTAACTTTTATAATTTTAGTGGGAATATTACTAATATATAAAAATATTAGTGCTATAGTGGGAATTGTTTGGTGTACTGATTAAAAACTATAATCATATGTTAATATTTATTTGAAGATAAATAAATATGGGTAACTTGAAATTATATATATTCTACGAGTGTGATAGAATGCAAAATGATGTTGTGATGAAATGTAGACTAACCCTAGTCTATGAAATGTATAATGAATGATGTCTCATGATAATGTGACTTAATCTGCCCGGTTTCGTCAAATGAATATCTGTAAACCTAGTTTACTTGAAATGATGAATTGTGAAATGATGAATAGTGATTCAAATAATGATATAAAAATGACTTGAAATTGCGAATTGTGACATATATATAGGCTCGTTTATGTTTTCTTAGACATTATTCCAAACTTAAGTTGCAACAATTATTCTAGGTTGCTCGTAGAAGTTCTCACGACATATCCATCATTCTCATTATACATCATCCAACTCACGGTGAGTTCATAGCCCCACTTTCCATTACTTAATTGTTTTACAAACCCTTGGAGGGAATACATGCTATTTTAACCGAACACAATGCTTTGAAATTATGTACTATCCGATTGTTTTATTGTCACTAAGTACCATCCTTGCCAATCCAAGACCCATTATCATGAACCATTTAATCACTATTAGTAGTGAGCGCGAATATTGTGAATAGGCCTATTAGGATTGACGAATCCCATTTGTATTGACCAAGTACGTTCAAACCAATGCACTAATATTTGAGACTTAGGTATGACGGCAAAATACCTACCGGGGTAACTCCACCGATTGATATTGGTACCTGTTAACGTTTTGGTTGCATGAGCTCAGTGAATAATAATAACTGTTTTGTTTTTCAACCATGAGTATGAGTCTAATTAACTCACACTACCAACATATTGTGTTCAACCATTTAGTAAACTCTATGAATTTCACTCAACCTTTGTGTTGACAGTTTAAGCATGTATTTCAGGTCCATGTTGTTAGAGGCTGGCACGGAGAAGCACGATTATTCAAGAGGGCTATAAATTTTATTATCATTCGAAAAATTATTTAATGTAAATTGTAAACATGGAACAATCTGGGACCTCATTTTGTAATCTCTGATATTTATATAATTCGAATGATAAATCTTTTAAAACGACTCAATTAGAGTTCGTTTTCTATCGTTATAACTGTTGTGCCATGAAGTAACACCCAGTTTGAATTCCGCTGCATATCACGAAATAGGGGGTGTTACAGATTGGTATCAGAGCTATAGTTATAGAGAAACGGGTCTAATTGAGACCTAAACTATAACTGATTTTCCACAAAAACATTTTATAGCCCTTCGCTCTCCGTGCCTTCCATCCTCCAGACGATTATGTGACTTTTAGGCATGCTATGCTACACAAACATATTAATATATTGATATATACACACTAGGCATTTTATGCTACATGAACATATTAGTATATTGGGATATACACAATAGGCATTTTATACTACACAAACATAAATAGGTATATTGATATATACACACTCGATATATTTTCAATCATTTTATCCAAAAAATGGACTAAACATATATGCGTATGCCTATTCAAAAGGCATTACGGCACAATCATATCTTCCCGATCATGTATCTACTCCAACATTATAAGACTTACTAAGCCTCCTTCAAGACATTGTAACTGATTACAATGGTCTTTCCTATTTCTTAGACATTGTAATTTACACAATGGTCTCATCTATTTTCCAAGACATTGTAAAATACAATGGTCTCGTCTATTTTCCAAGACATTGTAAGATACGATGGTCTCTATTATATCTTCAGACACTATAAGTCCTACAGTAGTCTCCATTACATCCTCACACACTGTAAGTCCTACAGTGGTCTCCATTACATCCTTAGACACTGTAAGTCCTACAATGGTCTCTATTACATCCTCAGACACTGTAAGTCCTACAGTAGTCGCTGTTATATCCCCAGACACTGTGAGTGATACAGTGTTCTCAATTACATCCCACACACTGTAAATGAAACAGTGGTTTAATTCATTTCTCAGACATTGTGTGATACAATGGTCTTAATTATTTCTCAAATATTTTGAGTCACACAATGGTCTAGTCTACTTCCAAGACATTGTGAAATGCACAATCATCTCTCCCATTTCTTAGACATTTTAATAGTCTCTATAAATTATCTTATAAACCTTACACGATATTGTTTTACATAAAACCCGTCTATCTATTTTCCTAATGGAAACACAAGATATGAGATTTCTAAAAGATAAACTAATCCATCATCTAGAAAAGCCGAAGTTCAGCAACTTTCTCTACATTTCATCAAAATTCTCTTCTGAAACCTTCATTGTTAAAAGTTCGTGATCCTGGCCAAGTATGGACTGTTTTAGAATTACTTAAAACTTCCTTTCTACACGTATCTACCCGTACTATCTTCTATTCAATAGAATGTGAAAACATAGGTTACAAGTCTTGTATGGGCAGGACTTACAACTGAATGGTTTGACATCGCCTTTGCTTAGTGGACATCTTCTCGAAAGCAACGGACATATCACAAGTATACCTAATTTAGGTATTTGAAAATTTTATCGAACCTGGCTAAATATAGTCTAGTCACCTATATTTAACCTAGGGACAGTGGAACATAGTCCGACTAACTATGTTCGACTTAAAATTTTCAAATACTGGGAATAGTTGTACTAGGGTTATGTTCAGATTAATTTCCTACTTGAACTCGATAAACCACCAGAATTCATTGAAAAGATCTAGAGACACAATAGTGTCTTACCACTCAGCGAAATCTTTACACCTTATTTGTACTACCTAATTTCATTCTTGAAAGTTTTCATTTATGAAATAATTTGAACTACTACCTTGGGATAGTTATCAATTCTTCTCTTTATCCCTTAGAAGTACTAGCCTGTTTAGGTTCTAAGGATACCATTCCGTCATAAACCTTTAAAATCTCTTAAAATTTTAAAGCAAACTTGAAATCTCTACCAATGTTAATGGTAAGCATACACTACACACTTTTGATCATTCATATATCACATCATTACCTGAAAACCCATTATAAGTCAGTAAGTAAAACTTCACAGTATCACGTTTCTTTCAAACACTAGTTGACATAGACAATATACGATATTGCCTTCATCCCTAAACTACCTAAGACATAATAAATTTTGGAAATGGTTTGGATAACCACTTGCCAGTAGCTAAACCTCCCTACAACAATAGTTATCACAACATTGCAGACTGCATGCCATCGTCCGAAAAGTTACAAAGATGTAAGGAGTTAACTTTCAAAAACTCCATAGTAGGAATTAAGGTTATGTTGAAAGCCTCAATACCATAAGTTATTATTCGTTTTGAGAAACGGGAAAAGCAAAACTTAAGATATATTGGACTTTATAAATTTTAGCAACCTTCAGATTATCAACTTAAGCAGCCACCGAAAACTTAGAATGGTACATAACACATTTTATGACTAGAAATCGGGAACGAAAAGATTAGAATTCACCACATGTACCCACACTCCCTCCAAAACACTTCAACATTAGATAACACACACTGAATTCTGGGACGGAATTCCCGTTAAGGTGGTAAGACTGTAACAACTCGCATTTTCAAGTCATTTTTCAAATTTCACTATTCATCTCGGGATTTTACTATTCATTTTCACTATTCACTTTCACTATTCATTCCGAAATTTTTATTTCACATTCTTGTAAGTTAGACTATTTTTATGATAATCCGAGAGTTTGACACTCGTCGGATCATTTCGGCAAAAATCACGAAACCGTGTCTCAGAACTACTTTAAGGTTTAAACATCATTTAGACATCCCGATATGTCCCCAAAACTTCAAAAACAAGAGAAATATAATTTTTTCACCTTCCGTGACATTCTCAAGAATTTTGGAATTTTCCATTTTCCGATTTTGCGTTTTACGCAATTTACGCGTTTTCAGCTTACGATTTCCAGCGTTAACAGTGTTTTCGCGACCCATGAAACTTATCACTCATTTTTGTGAGATAATAATGAGTATATTGATAATTTTAATCATTTCTACAAGTTTCATATTTTTACTCAGTTTTACATTTCGTGATTTAACAGCTTAAAGTTAGCGATTAACAGGACCAAAACTGACTCCGTAAACTAGATAATACCAAGCTTAATCCACCTAGTCACCCCTCCTCATCCTAAACAACTTTAGGAAGAGTCTTGGAGACTCTTCATCTCTTGCTTTCACTAGATCATTACACCTTGCAACTTAGGCTCCAAGTTTAGCCTAATCTTGCGACACCTTGCGAAGCTTTTCATAAAAGCTTGGTCTAGTCAAATATTTTGCACCTCCTTTGACTAAACAAGGCTATAAAACCTCCCTCCCCTCCCTCTTGGTCGTTCACCACCATAAACAACACAAACTCTCTTCATTTGATCTTATACTTCAAGTATTATCTCAAGAATTCAAGCTACAAGTAACTACATCAAATCCTTAGCAAGTTTAGGTGATTCTCTTGAGTTTAAATCCACTCAAGTCACCTAAAACCTCATCACAAATCCTTCAAGAATACAAGAGTGTAGAAGGGTTGCTAAAGTGTGGAAAGCTTGTTCAATCAAAGTCCTATCCTTGTTGTTAATTTCCTTTCTTAGAAAGCCAAAAGTTGTAAGAAACCCTAACACACTCTCTTGCTCAATATCATTTACATGCTTCTCATACTTCATTTATGCTATATATGGTCTTTATATTGTGTTCATGATGTATAAAAACCATTAAAACAATTTAAAGGAACCATATGTTAGCTATATAGACATAAACAAGAAAACTAGTGACATATATTGTGAAATTCGACCAAAATAGTATAACCATGATATTGGAAACTTACATGCTGTTAAAGAGGAATTAAAAAGGAAACCATAGCAATTTGAATCATCAAAAACGATTACACGAGTCAAAAGATACGACTAAAAGAAGTTAGCGAAACCAAAACTCAGAAACTGCCAAAAGCTTGCTGTTAAGCAGCTGTCCGTTTTGAAAGAGGCCCTTCTGGTCCGTTGCATCAAAAAGTTAAAACACAAAAGTTTTCCGGAACAATGTTTTCTTCAAAAACTCAGGAGCACGGGTCCATAAAACGCATAATGAATGCCATTTTTTTTTAAAATTCTTAACAGCCTCTTTTTAGAACTCAAATGACCATGTATTGGTTATGGCTAAGTATAACCAAGAGGTCTAATGACCTTAAAGCCGAGACCACATCCATGGCTAAGGCCAAGGATGAATCTCAAGACCATGGTAGCCATGACCAAAGTCACGGCAAAGCTACGGCTAAGACCTTATGGCATTCTATGTCGAAAACATGAACTAAAGTGTTAGTCGTAACATAATCTACCAATTTGGATCTACTCCATCCAAAGACCATGAGACTTTACAAGTAATGGCATATCAATTCTAGGCTTAATAAACTTATAAAGATAATAATCTTCATTCAAAATAAACTTACCTAAGTTTATTCAACTATTCGGACATGTAACTTTTAAAGATCAAAAACATATATTTTCTATCAAATACTACAACACTAGGGAGCTTCATGTGAGGGGTTTCATTTGGGTAAATGGATCGACGAGTTGCTGGATTTACAATTTAAAGTGTCCTAGCTCCTCAAAAGTTTACTACATGACCTCTGAATTGTGATGGCCCAAACGGTAGTACAAGATATATAAACTCAACATAATTCATAAACCGTTTTTGTAAAACGATATACACAACCTACCAAGTACTATATCATGAACAATATAAAGATATATATAGGCTCGTTTATGTTTTCTTAGACATTATTCCAAACCTAAGTTGCAACAATTATTCTAGGTTGCTCGTAGAAGTTCTCACGACATATCCATCATTCTCATTATACATCATCCAACTCACGGTGAGTTCATAGCCCTACTTTCCATTACTTAATTGTTTTACAAACCCTTGGGGGAATACATGCTATTTTAACCGAACACAATGCTTTGAAATTATGTACTATCCGATTGTTTTATTGTCACTAAGTACCATTGATAAGGCGAAATGTGTACCGCTTTTGGGGGGTCATTTAAGCCCTAAATCATATTTATTTGATCAATTTTTACCCTAAACCGTTCCTTTTGGCATTTTAGTTACTTTGGAGAGAAATTCTAGAAAAGGAAGCATTTTGGACGTTTTTGGAGCATAATAGTGAAGAATTCGACAAAGTGCTAAAATCTGTTGGAATAGTACTCCAGACGGCGTCAAGCATGGAGCTGACGGCGTCAAGTCTTGATAAGCCAGATAAAACACGAAAGTTGTCCGGAACAATGTTTTCTTCAAAAACTCGGGGGCACGGGTCCATAAAACGCATAATGAATGCCATTTTTCTTAAAATTCTTAACAACCTCTTTTTAGAACTCAAATGACCATGTATTGGTTATGGCTAAGTAAAACCAAGAGGTCTAGTGACCTTAAAGCCGAGACCACATCCATGGCTAAGGCCAAGGATTAGTCTCAAGACCATGGTAGCCATGACCAAAGTCACGGCAAAGCTACGGCTAAGACCTTATGGCCTTCTAAGTCGAAAACATGAACTAAAGTGTTAGTCGTAACATAATCTACCAATTTGGATCTACTCCATCCAAACACCATGAGACTTTACAAGTAATATCATATCAATTCTAGGCTTAATAAACTTATAAAGATAATAATCTTCATTCAAAATAAACTTTCCTAAGTTTATTCAACTATTCGGACATGTAACTTTTAAAGATCAAAAACATATATTTTCTATCAAATACTACAACACTAGGGAGCTTCATGTGAGGGGTTTCATTTGGGTAAATGGATCGACGAGTTGCTGGATTTACAATTTAAAGTGTCCTAGCTCCTCGAACGTTTACTACATGACCTCTGAATTGTGATGGCCCAAACGGTAGTACAAGATATATAAACTCAACATGTTTCATAAACCATTTTTGTAAAACGATATACACAACCTACCAAGTACTACATCATGAACAATATAAAGATATATATAGGCTCGTTTATGTTTTCTTAGACATTATTCCAAACCTAAGTTGCAACAATTATTCTAGGTTGCTCGTTGAAGTTCTCACGACATATCCATCATTCTCATTATACATCATCCAACTCACGGTGAGTTCATAGCTCCACTTTCCATTACTTAATTGTTTTACAAACCCTTGGGGGGAATACATGTTATTTTAACCGAACACAATGCTTTGAAATTATGTACTATCCGATTGTTTTATTGTCACTAAGTACCATTGATAAGGCGAAAAGTGTACCGCTTTTGGGGGGGTCATTTAAGCCCTAAATCATATTTATTTGATCAATTATTACCCTAAAGCGTTCCTTTTGGCATTTTAGTTACTTTGGAGAGAAATTCTAGAAAAGGAAGCATTTTGGACGTTTTTGGAGCATAATAGTGAAGAATTCGACAAAGTGCTAAAATCTGTTGGAATAGTACTCCAGATGGCGTCAAGCATGGAGCTGACGGCGTCAAGTCTTGATAAGCCAGAATGGATTAAAGAGGGACGGCGTCAAGAAGGCCATCAAAAAACCTTAATCATGGCGAGGTGACGGCGTCAAGGCTGTAACGTGACGCCGTCAGATCTCATTTTCTATATATATTCTCATAATTTTTAGTCATTAGGGTGGAACTTTTTAAAGAGAAACCCTAGACGATTTTTGCAGCTTTTTTAAGGGTTTTATACCCTTGGATCTCTCATGTTACATTGAAGATAAGTAATCAATTAATCATTCAATATGTCTATGTGTTGTTTGATTCTATCTTACGCTTGTTGTAAATGACAAGAAACATGTTCCAGAGGTCGCGGTTGATCGAAATATGTAATAAACATGGTTAGTTCTAGAGAGAGAAAGTAAAGAGAGAAAGGTGAAGAACTAGGTGTTTTATTGAAATGAAATGAAGTGAAATTTTACACACTATTTCCCACACCCCTCATGGAGAGTCATGAGGGGTATTTATAGGCTCCTAACACTACATGTTTGCCTACTTGACAATAGTAGTCCATGTAGTTTCTAATCTAGTCCATTTCACTTGTTTGACGTTATCTTTATAAAAAAGCGAAGCTAACAATCTCCCTCCAAGATATCGTCACACGTGAATGGTTACAATGAGACCTATAAATACATAAAAGTACAACAATAGTAAACTATGTTGATGATGTTGAAGCGCAGAGTCTCTGTAGCCTAGATATTGATGCAGACTTGAAGTTCTCTCTTCCGACGATCTCGGCGTTTGATCTTTGACACTGACGGCAAAGGTTTATATAGCTCTGAACTTCAACTGCAATGGTCTAGTTAGGTTATTACTCCCTCCTAACTAGTGAGCCTTTTTTCTTTTCTTTCTTCTGCTCCCTCCTGAACTAACAACTCTCTTCTAATCTCACAGCGGATAAGGTAGATACTAATGAGTTTGCACCATGGTTGTCGTTCTGGGAGCATCATAGCATAACTCACATAGTATTGCACAGAAGGTTGGTAATACGCTCCAATGTACACATCATTAGTACTTCTTCGGTTCTAGAGTAAGCATAATTCCCTCGATCAACCAACGTACTGAAGATGAAACACTACTTCTTTTGGCATGTTCTTTATCTCCCTCCTGATGGTTGCGATTTATCGAAATCATCATACTATTGTGTGTATATGCCAAAATTACCCGTACTTTACACTTCTGTTGCAATATAGATAGACCATGAAAGCATAATTTGTGAGAATATGCTGATAGGATATGACTCTCTTATGTCTAAAATCTCTTCTCTTCTCTTCAACCTTTAAGCGACCTCTTCAAATTCCAACGAGCTAGTAAATGACCAATAACTAGAGAAACAACCCAATATAACCAATCTGACAATGAAGTAAACACCCCGTAGATATGTGACTTAATCTTGTACAATGATGTGACTAAGAACGGTGTTGAGAGTTCGTACTCCATCGAATCCCTAATACTCTATACTATTCAACCAACCAACCATCAAGTATAAGACGTACATCACCTCTTGATTATCCATATCTTTGTGTGACACTGAGCACTACAACGTAACTCCTTTAAGTGATAGTTAACTAGGTCTTCATCCATCCACCCCTTGACCTATGAAAACTAGATAAACCAAGTCTTCTTCACAGTTAACATATGCCCAAACAAGTATCTTCGAAAGTCATGCATCCATCCATCCATAGACTTTGAGATAAATAAGTACACATGCCCTTGAAATGAACTTTAAACTCAAATAAGTGATATCGTGCAAAAATTCTGTAGTCACAAAAAACCGATACTAGCCGTTGTCATTTGAGTGTGAATCTTGTTTAGGATCGTTTAAGCAATTCGTGGTGTGGTTTGAGGTGGTTTGAGATATATTGGTGTTGATGATAATGAAACAAGGAAATGAATCATGATCTATAAGATTAATTTACCAATAATCTCATGTGTTTAGTTAAGGTGGAAGTTAGGGTTTAGGGTATATAGACATTATGTTATTCGATGAGGTTAGGGTTTTGTTTATGTAATAATCTTTTGATATTTTCTTACTCAAAATCCCATCTCGTTACTCGATATCCTAAGTCAATTTCGGCAGAGTTTCATTTAGATTAGTCCAAAAGAAATCCTTACTCAATAAACGATAAGGTTGGACCAGCCTTACTCGGCAAACTATAGGAAGCATACTCGAAACACGATCCCTTACTCGAAATTAAAAACTTAATCGGTAAGAAAATACCCTTACACGAAAATTTTGCCCCTTACTCGGTAATTTGGCCCATACTCGGTAAATGCTGCCCATACTCGGTAAAGTCTAACCCATACTCGGTAAACGCTGCTCATACTCGGTAAAGTCTGTCCATACTCGGTAGGTTCTTCCATACTCGGTAAAACTGACCATACTCGGTAGAAACTGACCATACTCGGTAGAATCTGACCATACTCGGTAGAATCTGACCATACTCGGTAGAAACTGACCATACTCAGTAAAATCTGACCATACTCGGTATTTCCAGCTCCATACTCGATATTTGGCACCCATATTCGATATTTGGCACCCATACTCGATAATTTCATCACCAAACTAAATAAAACACGTACCAACAGCCCATAAAACATGAAATTACACCCCAAAACACTACGAATCGCCCCTGGTTATCTCTGATGCCAATTGTAAATGACAAGAAACATGTTCCGGAGGTCGCGGTTGATCGAAATATGTAATAAACATGGTTAGTTCTAGAGAGAGAAAGTAGAGAGAGAAAGGTGAAGAACTAGGTGTTTTATTGAAATGAAATGAAGTGAAACTTTACACACTATTTCCCACACCCCTCCTGGAGAGTCATGAGGGGTATTTATAGGCTCCTAACACTACATGTTTGCCTACTTGACAATAGTAGTCCCTGTAGTTTCAGTCTAGTCCATTTCACTTGTGTGACGTTATCTTTATAAAAAAGCGAAGCTAACACTTGTCTTTTATTTAACATGATAGGCTAGGTTTTCTTTGTGTTTGCTTAGATCTATGAGCCTTTTTTCTTTTCTTTCTTGTGCTCCCTCCTGAACTAACAACTCTCTTCTCATCTCGCAGCGGATAAGGTAAATACTAATGAGTTTGCACCATGGTTGTCGTTCTGGGAGCATCATAGCATAACTCACGTAGTATTGCACAGAAGGTTGGTAATACGCTCCGATGTACACATCATTAGTACTTCTTCGGTTCTAGAGTAAGCATAATTCTCTCGATCAACCAACGTACTGAAGATGAAACACTACTTCTTTTGGCATGTTCTTTATCTCCCTCCTGATGGTTGCGATTTATCGAAATCATCATACTATTGTGTGTATATGCCAAAATTACCCGTACTTTACACGTCTGTTGCAATATAGATAGACCATGAAAGCATAATTTGTGAGAATATGCTGATAGGATATGACTCTCTTATGTCTACAATCTCTTCTCTTCTCTTCAACCTTTAAGCGACCTCTTCAAATTCCAACGAGCTAGTAAATGACCAATAACTAGAGAAACAACCCAATATAACCAATCTGACAATGAAGTAAACACCCCGTAGATATGTGACTTAATCTTGTAGAATGATGTGACTAAGAACGGTGTTGAGAGTTCGTACTCCATCGAATCCCTAAGTACTCTATACTATTCAACCAACCAACCATCAAGTATAAGACGTACATCACCTCTTGATTATCCACATCTTTGTGTGACACTGAGCACTACAACATAACTCCTTTAAGTGATAGTTAACTAGGTCTTCGTCCATCCACCCCTTGACCTATGAAAACTAGATAAACCAAGTCTTCGTCACAGTTAACATATGCCCAAACAAGTATCTTCGAAAGTCATGCATCCATCCATCCCTAGACTTTGAGATAAATAAGTACACATGCCCTTGAAATGAACTTTAAACTCAAATAAGTGATATCGTGCAAAAATTCCGTAGTCACAAAAAACCGATACTAGCCGTTGTCATTTGAGTGTGAATCTTGTTTAGGATCGTTTAAGCAATTCGTGGTGTGGTTTGAGATATATTGGTGTTGATGATAATGAAACAAGGAAATGAATCATGATCTATAAGATTAATTTACCAATAATCTCATGTGTTTAGTTAAGGTGGAAGTTAGGATTTAGGGTATATAGACATTAGGTTATTCGATGAGGTTAGGGTTTTGTTTATGTAATAATCTTTTGATATTTTCTTACTCAAAATCCCATCTCGTTACTCGATATCCTAAGTCAATTTCGGCAGAGTTTTGTTTAGATTAGTCCAAAAGAAATCCTTACTCGATAAACGATAAGGTTGGACCAGCCTTACTCGGCAAACTATAGGAAGCATACTCGAAACACGATCCCTTACTCGAAATTAAACCCTTAATCGGTAAGAAAATACCCTTACACGAAAATTTGCCCCTTACTCAGTAATTTGGCCCATACTCGGTAAATGTTGCCCATACTCGATAAAGTCTAACCCATACTCGGTAAACGCTGCTCATACTCGGTAAAGTCTGTCCATACTCGGTAGGTTCTTCCATACTCGGTAAAACTGACCATACTCGGTAGAATCTGACCATACTCGGTAGAATCTGACCATACTCCGTAGAATCTGACCATACTCGGTAGAATCTGACCATACTCGGTTGAAACTGACCATACTCAGTAGAATCTGACCATACTCGGTATTTCCAGCTCCATACTCGATATTTGGCACCCAAACTCGATATTTGGCACCCATATTCGATATTTGGCACCCATACTCGATAATTTCATCACCAAACTCGATAAAACACGTACCAACAGCCCAATTGTAAATGACAAGAAACATGTTCCGGAGGTCGCGGTTGATCGAAATATGTAATAAACATGGTTAGTTCTAGAAAGAGAAAGTAGAGAGAGAAAGGTGAAGAACTAGGTGTTTTATTGAAATGAAATGAAGTGAAACTTTACACACTATTTCCCACACCCCTCATGGAGAGTCATGAGGGGTATTTATAGGCTCCTAACACTACATGTTTGCCTACTTGACAATAGTAGTCCCTGTAGTTTCTAATCTAGTCCATTTCACTTGTGTGACGTTATCTTTATAAAAAAGCGAAGCTAACACTTGTCTTTTATTTAACATGCTAGGCTAGGTTTTCTTTGTGTTTGCTTAGATCTCATGAAACCTAACTATTGATTATTGATTGAATGGTGTGTTATTGATTGTATTGGATGAATGTTTATCGATGTTAGGCTTAAGAAAACTGGCAGACTTCCAATTGGTAACATGCTTGAATGTCTTAAGAAACATGAACCAAGGTGTACTAAGGTTATTTGATTGTATTTAATGCATGAGCGAATTCTAGTGATCCCATGTTAGGAGCTTTTAGCCGGCTCGACATAGGAGTGAAGTAGGAGCTTATAGAGTTGGGGAAGTCCGTACACACCCCCACGACCGTTATTAAGGAATACAATCCGCAATCCACGCAATTAATACACACTAATCAATCGGTAAAAGATAGTTAGGGAGTAAGGAAATCTAAGTAAACACACTTCTCTACATATAGTTTTCACAACGTTTACTTTCTTGTTATTTTATTTTATTTGCATTAGTAGTTATTTGGGTTAGTTGACTAGCAACTAATTCCGCCCACTCCTTCAAACCCGAGATTTTTACTTGCTTTCCTAAAAATATAAAAATACAAAAAGAATCTTCCCTCACCCCTAGACCTATTAGAGTAGCTTTTCAATCCAAACGACACTATTCCCGCAGAGAACGATCAATCCCCCGGTACTTGCCACTACACTATACTACATCGGTCAGGTACACTGCCTGGTGGGGATTGCAAGCTTCTCAAGATCCCTTGAGAGGTAAAACCCTAGTGCGTGATCACAATCCCGCGCATCAAAGTTTTTGGCGCCGCTGCCGGGGAATAGTTATTGTTTAGGTTAAATTTTTATTTTATTTTATTAGGTCTACTCACTAGATTCCTTTCTAGTGAGATTTTTATTTTATTTTTCTAGGTTTTTCTTTAGTCTATCTTATTTCTTCGTGTTTTTGTTCGTAACCATTACCATCCGCCAACATGGAAGGTGGTAATATCCTTGATCCCAACAACCTACCACCCCAACAAAACCAACCTCCTAGAGCCCGTACTTTAGGAGAATACTCCCGTCCTAGCCACCAAGGCTATCGAAACACCATTGAGCTCACCCAAGGAGCCAATGTGTCTCCCTTGCGATCCGACACCATCCGGTTGGTGCAAAGCAGATGTGCATTCCATGGACTTCGTTCCAAAGATCATAATCAACACCTCAAGGACTTTCTTAAGATCGTAGATTTCATAGACCTTGATGTTGAAACTCGAGACACGACCCGACTGCGTCTCTTTCAATTCTCTCTGCGAGACCATGCTAGTCAATGGCTAGAGTGTCTACCCGCAGGATCCATCACCTCTTGGGATGATCTCACAACTCGTTTCCTTGCTCAATTTTTCCCACCGGGAAGAACTACCAAGCTTAGGAAGGACATCTTGATGTTCGAACAACGTCAAGGCGAAACCCTCTATTGGGCATGGATTCGATTCAAGGACTTACTCCGAAGAGTCCCTCATCATGGCATAAATCTCTGGCTTCAAATCTTTTATGACCATGTTGACTACCACACCAAGCGTGCCATCGATCGAGCCGCCGGAGGCAGATTGCGTGATAGAAACGCC
>LBNU01033116.1:39723-59084 GCA_014162995.1 Artemisia annua
TGTAAAAGTTCAAGTGTAAGGGGAGAACCGAGGCCCCTATGATGTATTATTTTGGATGGTAGGGCAAGAATGTATGCAAAAAAAAAGAAAAAAAAAGAAAAGTAAAAGTAGAAAAAACATACAGACTACCATCCCGTTTCTTTCTTTGTTTATTTTATATTTTTGTTAGTTTTTGATTAGCTTATGTCGAGTCTAGTCTTGGCTTAGCAAC
This sequence comes from Artemisia annua, assembly GCA_014162995.1. Taxonomy (NCBI): domain Eukaryota; kingdom Viridiplantae; phylum Streptophyta; class Magnoliopsida; order Asterales; family Asteraceae; genus Artemisia; species Artemisia annua. The sequence continues at coordinate 39,935 of LBNU01033116.1, forward strand.
GCCATTTTGTACATGTAATTAATCAATATCTTTAACTCGCCACCAGTAAAATATCCCTTATCCAACAAAACCGTGTTTATCATATCCCTAAACCTCATTACAACCCTTTTTGTAAAGTCCTCTTTGATAGTTTATCTTAGGTGCTTACGCCTAGTGGAGAAGGTTTTCGATCCTTTCCCAAGCCTATGGTAATCTATTTGCTATGACAGGTAGTGAGAGATATTATTCATTTTCATTTATGAGATATAGTTCTATGACACCTGAGAGATGTGAGTATCTAAACACTACTTGTGAGGTGCTAGTGTGTAATCTCCGTGCTTATTATGATTGAAGTGGAACGATTATTTGTTGTAATTACTTTTATATTAGTGTTAAATGACCCCTAACTTGTATTTTGATTAGAATAAAAGCGCATTTGCTTGAGGACAAGCAAATCTCAAGTGTAAAGGTATTTGATAAGGCGAAAAGTGTACCGCTTTTGGGGGGTCATTTAAGCCCTAAATCATATTTATTTGATCAATTATTACCTTAAATCGTTCCTTTTGGCATTTTAGGTACTTTGGAGAGAAATTCTAGAAAAGGAAGCATTTTGGACGTTTTTGGAGCATAATAGTGAAGAATTCGACAAAGTGCTAAAATCTGCTGGAATAGTACTCCAAACGGCGTCAAGCATGGAGCTGACGGCGTCAAGTCTTGATAAGCCAGAACGGATTAAAGAGGGACGGCGTCAAGAAGGCCATCAAGAAACCCTAATCACGGCGAGGTGACGGCGTCAAGGCTATAACGTGACGCCGTCAGATCTGATTTTCTATATATATTCTCATAATTTTTAGTCATTAGGGTGGAACTTTTTAGAGAGAAACCCTACACGATTTTTGCAGCTTTTTTAAGGGTTTTATACCCTTGGATCTCTCATGTTACATTGAAGATAAGTAATCAATTAATCATTCAATTTGTGTATGTGTTGTTTGATTCTATCTTACGCTTTTCTTTTATTTAACATGCTAGGCTAGGTTTTCTTTGTGTTTGCTTAGATCTAATGAAACCTAACTATTGATTATTGATTGAATGGTGTGTTATTGATTGTACTGGATGAATGTTTATCGATGTTAGGCTTAAGAAAACTGGCAGAATTCCAATTGGTAACATGCTTGAATGTCTTAAGAAACATGAACCAAGGTGTACTAAGGTTATTTGATTGTATTTAATGCATGAGCGAATTCTAGTGATCCCATGTTAGGAGCTTCTTAGCCGGCTCGACATAGGAGTGAAGTAGGAGCTTATAGAGTTGGGGAAGTCCGTACACACCCCCACAAACGTTATTAAGGAATACAATCCGTCATCTACGCAATTAATACACACTAATCAATCGGTAAAAGATAGTTAGGGAGTAAGGAAATCTAAGTAAACACACTTCTCTCCATATAGTTTTCACAACGTTTACTTTCTTGTTATTTTATTTTATTTGCATTAGTAGTTATTTGGGTTAGTTGACTAGCAACTAATTCCGCCCACTCCTTCAAACCCGAGATTTTTACTTGCTTTCCTAAAAATATAAAAATACAAAAAGAATCTTCCCTCGCCCCTAGACCTATTAGAGTAGCTTTTCAATCCAAACGACACTATTCCCGCAGAGAACGATCAATACCCCGATACTTGCCACTACACTATACTACATCGGTCAGGTACACTGCCTGGTGGGGATTGCAAGCTTCTCAAGATCCCTTGAGAGGTAAAATCCTAGTGCGTGGTCGCAATCCCGCGCATCAAGCATCCTTGCCAATCCAAGACCCCTTATTATGAACCATTTAATCACTATTAGTAGTGAGCGCGAATATTGTGAATAGGCCTATTGGGATTGACGAATCCCATTTGTATTGACCAAGTACGTTCAAACAAATGCACTACTATTTAAGGCTTAGGTATGACGGCAAAGTACCTACCGGGGTAACTCCACCAATTGATATTGGTACCCATTAACGTTTTGGTTGCATGAGCTCAGTGAATAATAATAACTGTTTTGTTTTCCAACCATAAGTATGAGTCTAATTAACTCACACTACCAACATATTGTGTTCAACCATTTAATAAACTCTATGAATTTCACTCAACCTTTTTGTTGACAGTTTAAGCATGTATTTCAGGACCATATTGTTAGAGGCTGGCACGGAGAAGCACGGTTATTCAAGAGGGCTATAAATTTTATTATCATTCGAAAACTTATTTAATGTAAATTGTAAACATGGAACCATCTGGGACCTCATTTTGTAATCTCTGATATATATATAATTCGAATGATAAATCTTTTAAAACGACTCAATTAGAGTTCGTTTTCTATCGTTATAATTGTTGTGCCATGAAGTAACACCCAGTTTGAATTCCGCTGTGTATCACGAAATAGGGGGTGTTACAACAAACACACCTGTTTTCTGAAGAATCAAAAACCAAGCACCCTTGTTTTTATTTGAATCACCACTTGATTCAAATCATACACGGCAGAAGAATCCCAAGAGGATCAACCGGTGTTCAACACAAAGAACCCAAACCGTGAAGAGATTGAGGTTAACCAAAGCCAAATAATCGGCGGTCAACCATCAGTAGAAACCAAGAAGAAGCAGTTTCTAAGTCTCAAAAGAGAGAGACATTTTTTATCTCTTGCAAAGAGATAAACAAAAAAAAAAGAGGCGCAACATATACGGCCTAGGGCAAACGAGAACCACAAAAAAGGGCATCGGTTAATTATAACCCCCCAGGTTCTAATTTTATACAATCCACCCTTCTACTTTTATTTTAATTATACATAGTATATTAGTTTTTACAATTAATATCTAGTATAGTTTTTTTGATAAGTTACTACTTATTATACCTTTATGTATCTTATCATATTTTTTTTATAATAACCTAGTGTTTTTACGCTGCTTATTATATCATTAGGAATAATTTTTAAGGATCAATTAACCTTAGGTTATTCATTTTAGAATATAAAATCTCCAAGGATAGCTTTTGGAATAAAACTAGTCCTATAGAGTTTTGCTTGTCATTTTTTGACACAAAACATTAGAAGCACGCTAGATTTCTTTTAACACATCTCGTGTTAGAATTTTTAGGAGATTAACTTGTCATTTTCATTAAGAAATGACTAAAAATGGTGGAGATGGAAATAAGGAGGTTAGGATACCTAATACTACCCCTCAATTCCAATGCCCGATTTTAAAACCCGTAAATTACTCATTATGGGCAATTCGAATGCAAATTATTTTAGAAGCAAATGGGTTATGGGAAACGATTGAGCCATTAGACTCAACTCAACCCGATAAGAAAAAGGAGAAAACTGCTATTGCATACCTTTACCAAGGCTTACCCGAAGATCAATTACTTCAAGTAACAAAGCACAAAACCCCGAAAGCAATATGGGATGCTTTGAAAACTAGACATTTAGGCGAAGAGAGAGTTCAACAAGGCAGACTTCAAACACTCAGGTCTGAACTTGAGTTGTTACATATGAAGGAAGATGAAACAATCGACACCTTTACAGGAAAACTCACAACTCTTGTAAACAAGGCCACCAGTCTAGGACACACAATAAAAGATCAAAATTTAGTTAGGAAATTACTAAATGCTGTACCGGATAGGTATCTGCAAATAGTTGCATCTATAGAATAATATTCCGACCTAAACACTATGACAATGGAAGAAGCAATAGGGAGACTTAAGACCTATGAAGAAAGGATTAAGTTTAAGAAGAATAAGGACAATAACGATCAAGACAAGTTATTGTTTACACGTCACGACAATAACATTACTCACGGAAGACACTGTGAAAAATGTGGACAAGATTTGTTGCGAAGCCAAGAAAATAATTTCAAGAAAGAATCAAACATCAAATCAAATTAATTTACTCATGATAAGAGTAAGGTGCTATGCTTCAAATAGGGCATTTTGCAAACAAATGTCCATTAAAGAAAGAAGAAAAATCCAATCTCATTGAAGAAGACTTGGAACCAACATTACTTATGGCAACTATTGAAGAAGCACCAGGAAATTTCATTAACCAAGAAGAATCACGAAGCAAGAATGGAAGGAAATTCCATTCAACTTCAAATTGACAATATCAAATATTGAACAACAAGGAGTTGGCAGTTAAAGCTTGGATGGCGGTATAACCGAAAGCATAAGTCAACCTGGAATTTAGGAAGATATATACGCTGCAAGAACTCCAATAAGAAGACAAGGTGTTGGTGGCATAATCAACCAAAATTATGATCAACCTGGACTTAAGGAAGATCACAACAAAGAAGGTGGGAATAACCTGAAGAATACGATCAACATGGACATAATGAAGATCACATCAATAAAGGTGGAAGCGACCGAAGAAAATTGATCTACCTGGATATAAGGATGATCACAAGCACTACAAGAAATTAAAACAGTAGTAGCTCAGATGGTGGATTTAACCAGAAGATGAATCAAGAAAGACTTAAAGATCTAGGAGACGACGATTGTGATTAAGGGGGAGAATATTGGGTTAATCCCAATCTACCCATATTAAAGGTCAAACCCGAAAGTCAAAGTCAAACTACAAGAAAAGTCAACTGCTGGAAATAACTACCAAATAGCAGTTACAAAAAGGGACACATCTGTTCGAATGGACACACCCATCCGAACCAACACAACTCTTTATTTCATACCTTTTCATTTCTTATAAATAGATTAGATTCTGTAATTATACATTGATGACAGATTTATAATAAAAGGTTTTAGAGATTAAAATCATTTCTTTGTATCTTGGTATATTTTGACAACGTTAAAACCATAGATCCAACGATTGAGGCCAACAAAAATCGGCTTATAACTTGATAAGATGGCTCAAAGTTCAGAGAGGAAGGTTCAAACACAAGGACAATTTTTGGTGTTGGTCCATGGTAAAAACTAGAAGGAGGCAGCTGTGAACCGAATAATCTTATTCTTATGCTTCATATCTAATATTATAATATAAAAAGGACCAAACATGTTAGTTAGAAAGATAGTAACCGAAAGTTAGTTACAGAAGTTAGTTATTTTAGTTGGACAAACCGAAAAGACACAATAGTTCAATCATGCCGATTGGAACCTTATATATACATATGTAAAACTCGAATTCAATGGTTAGACAAAATTTACTTATTCAATATACTTTGCAACTTATAAATCGATTATAAAATTGGGACAACATTTGGCATCAAGAGCAAGGAATTATACACGACAACAATTTCTCTTTTTTGATAAAAACCATAACGAGAAGCCATAAGAAGAACACGCTGAAAAACATCCTTGGTTTTTCAGTAGGAACGTTTTTGATTTCTTTTATCTTCCAAAGAAAACAAACGACTTGAATAAGGAGAGACGCAAAAGAAGATAGTGCACAATCTGGTTTTGCGTGGAGTTGCAAACGTTTACATCAAACGTTATTGGTGCAATAAAACTTTGTTGGAGGCATCGAAGGGAAGGAAGGAAACTCTTTGTCGCATACAAGGAGACATGAAACAAAGAGTAGGAAGCGCTAAGGTTTCTCTTTTGTGTTTGCTATTAACGCGACACAGGAAAGGAGAAGGAATACACATCGTTTGGGTACAAAACGAGTGGGAAGGAGACTTTGTAAAACCGGGTAAAACAAGACACGAGGTAGTAGAAAAACGCGGGGATAAAACGCGAGGAACATTGTTGTGGAGAAGATAGAAGACGTATACGTGGAACAAGGAAAAAAGGAGTACTCAAGGAAGTTTTAGTGTGGAAAACGTGTTGGGACGACACAAGGAAACAACAACAATGAAAATCAGAAACAAGGCCAATTTGTTTCGGTGTAAGATACCAAGAGTGGTACCAAGTATTTGTGTGTAGGAAGGTTTGTGATTTGGAAGTACGAGATCAAAACAACACACAAGGAACAAGTTGTGTGTAGGAAGGTTGTTGATTTCAAAACAAAGGAAGAAGACAACACGTAGGATACGTTGGGGAACCAAGATCAAAACAACACACAAGGAAAAGAATTTGGCAACGTGTGGTGTGGTATTTTAAGGGAAAGGAAGCAAGATTTTGTTTTGGCTTGTCGAATACAAATACAATTCGACAACAAAACAAAACAAGAAAGGAGGCCGTGACTTTTGTTTGTGATTCTAGGAAAAGAATTCGAAAAAAAACAACAAAGTAAGGAGGCCGTGAATTTTGTTTAGGCTCGTTGGGTAGAAAATAATTCGACAAGAAAAGAAAAAAGGGAACCGTGGTATTTTGGTTCGAAAGAAAAAAAACAACAACAACTTTGAAAAATCCGAAAGTTTTGGAGTTTGATTGTGGTTTTGACGTCGAATTAGAATTGAAAAAGGGCAACGAGGCGAGAAGAAACAAAGAAAAACGCGGGAATAACAACAAACATTGGTGAACGATTATTACTAGCGAGACAAGGGAATACATTTTGTGTTTAACACAACATCGAGGTCATAAGTTAAACTTTCTGGATTTAAATTTTATTAGAATAGTATAAAATTATTATTTTGTACTATTAGGAAATCCCGAGAACTATTATTGATCCTATATTACTAGGATTCCCGGAAACTATATATATTCCCATATTAGTAGATATACCATACTAGATAATAATTCCCATACGTACTAGAAGGTGAAGATAATAAGCACATTTAAGATGGCTGGTGACGATACAAATACATCAAACACAGTAAAACCCGTAACACCTATTGCACAATATACCAATGCCCTAAGTTGAAAAACACAAATTACACGGTATGGGCTATACAAATAAAGGTTATACTACAGGCACAAGGTTTATGGGAAACAATAGAATCTAAGGAAAACACGCAAGTAGATGATAAGAAGGATAAAGCAACGACGTCTTTTCTATATCAAGCGTTGACCGAAGATGTGATTTTACAAGTAGCGGGATGTAAGACGGCTAAGGAATTATGGGAATCATTAAAGAAAAGACACGTTGGAGAAGAAGAATTGCAGCAAGCATGGTTACAATCATTGATGATTGGGTTTAACTCACTTTAGATGAGACGGTAGATGCATTTGCTGATAAGTTAAATAGCTACGTCACTAAGGCAAAGGAACTAGGGAAAACATTGGATGAATCACTTTTAGTTAGAAAACTATTAGACTCCATACCAGATAGGTTCATTCAGATAGTAGCATCCATAGAACAAACAAGTGATCTTGACGACATCACCCTAGATGAGATCACTGGAAAACTCAAGGCGTTTGAGGAAAGGATAAAGCTCCAGAAAGGAGGACAAGTTGAAAGCCAGGAGAACTTACTATTCGCACATGGCGAACACTCGGGAAAAGGAAGGCGTTTCAGCAAACGCGGAGGTAGATCAAATTATTCACGAGGAAACTGGCGGAATAATAGAAACAAAAACAACTCACAAGGAGGAAACTCAAATCACAAAGGAAACTCAAATAATTATACAAGTGAGAGGGATTTGAGTAAAGTTAAATGTTACAAATGTCAGAAATTTGGACATTTTAAGAAGGATTGTAGAGGAACATCGACAACTCAGGAACAATCAAACCTTATCTTAGAAGACGATGAACCATCACTATTAATGACTACGCACGAAACCGAACATGAGTAAATGTTGTTGAATGAAGGCCAAATTCAACCATGAAAATATGCTTCAACAGATGCAAGCATATGGTATTTAGATAATGGTGCGAGTAACCATATGACGGGAACCAAGAGTCATTTTAGGGATATTGACGAAAGCGTAACAGGACGAGTACGTTTTGGAGATGGATTGTATGTACAGATAAAGGGTAAAGGCTCTATATTGTTAGGTTGTAGAAACCAAAAACAGAAGATAGTATCGGATGTAACTATATACCAAACCTCAAGAGCAACATACTAAGTCTAGGACAACTTACGGAGATAGGTTGTAAGGTCATAATGGACGGAAATAAACTGACTTTGTATGATAAGAGCATGAAGTTGTTGATGAAGGTAGAAAGATCTAAGAATCGACTTTACAGTATTAGCCTACAAATAGACACACCTACATGTCTCTTAGCAGATGTAGGTAACCAAGCATGGTTATGGCACGCTAGATTAGGTCATCTGAACTTTGACGATATCAACAAGATGACTAGGAAGGGTCTAGTGGAAGGAATACCAAGAATAAATCATGCCGGACAGATTTGTGATGCATGTTTATTAGGAAAACACAGTAGAACACCATTTCCAAACCAAGCTAAATTCAGATCAAAGAACCCGTTGGACTTAGTATATGGACACCTCTGTGGTCCTATAAGTCCAGCAACACACTCTAGTAAGAAACTCATATTCTTGTTAGTAGATGATTGTACACGTTTTATGTGGGCCTTCTTTCTAACATCGAAAGATCAGGCATTTAGTACTTTCAAGGAATTTAGACAGAAGATAGAAATGGAAATGAGAATGAAAGTGAGGATGCTAAGAACAGATAGAGGAGGTGAATTTACATCTAATGAATTCACCAAGTACTGTAAAGAGAATGGAATAGCACGACAGTTGACAACACCTTACTCACCACAACAGAATGGAGTAGTGGAGAGAAGAAATAGGACAGTGTTATCAACTACGAGGAGTATGATGAAAGCCATGAAGTTACGCTTAACTTTTTGGGCGGAAGCAGTTAAACACGCAATTTACATACTTAACAGGGTACCTACAAGAGCCCTGGTAGATAAAACTCCATATGAGGCACTCTACAACAGAAAACCGAACCTGGAAAACCTAAGAATATTCGGATGCACAGCTTATGCAAAGATAACAATACCTCACTTAAAGAAGCTGGATGACAGAAGCATACCAATGATTTACTTAGGAGTAGAGGAAGGATCAAAGGCATGTAGGTTATATGATCCAATAGCAAAGAAGAAACACATTAGTAGGGATGTTAAGTTTATGGAAACGAAACCGTGGGATTGGAATAAAGATGAAGAAGATACGAGTACACAAGACACATTTTGGGCTAGTTTTGTGGTAGAAGGAGTTGACAATGAAAACACTACACCAGTCAACACATATATCAATGATAATATTGATAATACGTATCAGGAACCGGATGCAATACCAGATCCAGTTTTACCAATTACACCACCGACATACACTTACAACCCTAACTCAGAAGAGGATGAAGAAGCTACTTTTAGCTCATTAGGAAGCTCAGATCAGAGATTTGATGATACACCGGTACGAGGCTTAAAGGATTTAACAGACATCTACAAGGATGCACGTATAGTGGAAACACCAAGCTTATTTTTCACAGAAGAAGAACCTCGTAACTACAAGGAGGCATCAGCAAATAAGAAATGGATTGAGGCCATGGAGATTGAATTGGATTCAATCAACAAGAATAACACATGGATTCTTACTACATTGCCAGCAAATCAGAAGGCAATCGGACTTAAATGGGTTTTCAAAACCAAAAGGGATGCACAAGGAAAGATCATCAGATACAAGGGATGATTAGTAGCAAAAGGATATGTACAAGAAAAAGGAATAGACTTCGATGAAGTATTTGCACCAGTTGCTAGGATAGAGACAGTTTGGTTAATATTAGCATTAGTAGCATATCATGGTTGTCAAGTACATCACTTAGATGTAAAATCAGCATTTTTACATGGAGATTTGAAAGAAGAAATCTATGTTACATAACCCGAAGGATTTGTTCAGCAAGGAAATTCAGGAAAAGTCTATAAGCTTATTAAGGCTTTATATGGCTTAAGACAAGCACCAAGAGCTTAGAACATGAAGCTTGATCAAACCTTAAAGTCATTAGATTTTAAGAAGTGTAATCTCGAACAAGCAGTTTATACGAAGAGAACCAAGACTTCTACAATTATAGTTGGAGTTTATGTAGATGATTTGATAATCACGGGCACTCCTAGGAAGGAACTAGAAGTATTTAAATCCTAGATGGAAGAAAAGTTTGAAATGAGCGACTTAGGATTGTTAGCTTATTACCTTGGGATAGAAGTTACACAGACAGGAGGAGAGATTACAATCAAGCAAATAGGTTATATAAACAAGATCTTAAAGGAAACAAGTATGACGGATAGTAATGATACGAAGATACCAATGGATCCCGTTACTAAGTTGGTTAAGGCGGAAGATGGAAACTCAGTTGACGCAACTTATTACAGAAGCTTAATTGGAAGTCTCAGGTACTTACTACATACAAGACCAGATCTTAGTTACTCAGTCGGACTACTCAACAGATTCATACAAGACCCAAAGGATCATCACCTGAAGGCGATAAAGCAAGTAATCCGATATATTAAAGGAACAAAGGAGCGTGGCATAATTTACAAGAAAGAAGGCGACTACAAGATTACAGGTTACAACGACAGTAGTTATAGAATCAACACTGATCAAGGAAAAGGAACTACTGGGATAGTATTTTATTTTGGAGAGTCACCTATTACCTGTTGTACTCAGAAGCAACCAACAGTGGCGCTATGATCATGTGAATCAGAATTCATGGTGGCTACTGCAGCAGCATGTCAAACTTTATGGATAAAATGACTACTTAGTGAATTAACAGAATGGGAAGAGAAAAGGATAACGTTGAAGGTGGATAACATTTCAGCAATAGCACTCATCAGGAACCCAGTTTTTCATGGAAGAAGCAAGCACATCGATATTAGCTATCATTTCATTCGGGAATGCGTAGAGAATGGGCACATCAATGTGGAACACGTCAGCGGAGAACTACAAAGAGCAGATATACTAACAAAGGCTCTACCAAGATTGAAGTTCGTGACAATGCGACAAATGCTCAAAGTTCAAGATTTAGGATGAAGCAACGATCAAGATTAAGGAGGAGAATGTGAACCGAATAATCTTATTCTTATGCTTCATATGTAATATTATAATATACGAAGGACCAAACATGTTAGTTAGAAAGATAGTAACCGAAAGTTAGTTACAGAAGTTAGTTATTTCGGTTGGACAAACCAAAAAGACACAATAGTTCAATCATACCGATTGGAAGCTTATATATACATATGTAAAACTCGAATTCAATGGTTAGACAAAATTTACATATTCAATATACTTTGCAACTTATAAATCGATCATAGAATTGGGACAACAGCAGCCTGATGTACTGTTTATTTGCAGGGTAATAAAATGGTTTACTTAGCAAATACAAACAAGTAAAACATAAAAGACCTGCCATAGATTCTTTAGAGACTTTCTGAGCCATGGGAAGAGTTCCATTAGCATGGTTCTTCATCAAACTTGTATTTTGTGGTGTACATATCAGGGGCTTGAAATGCCTGGCAAATAATGTTTTCATTTTCCATCAAACACAACTAAGCATCGTAAATTAATAAAAGTAGCTAGAAATGGAACAAAATTTTCCAAATCAAAATGTCACATAACTTATTGTATAAACAATATTACATTGTCTAAAGAGAGTGATTAGAAGAGAGTAGTGTTACGACGATACCACAATTTTACTGTAGGACCTAAGATATATCAACTGTATCTCTTAACTATAAAGCTCGGATTGGTAACTTAAGATATATATGTATGTTATATGATATTAGAGAGAAAAAGAGATAAATAGAACTTGTATATTACTAGAGCAAAAAACATAAACACACACTCAAGCACACACACAAATGTGGTGTGTGGAGGCTTAGTTCCTAGCATAAGCCACATGGGTTTTGCCATGGGCTTTCAATGGACTTGTTCATGGAGTGGATTGCGCTTGTTGATTACATAAGATATAAGGCTAATATTACTTAAGCTACTAACCTATTAGCTTAGCCCAATCCACGAGCTCATTAACTATTCAATTACATAAACTACAACACGTCACAAAGTTACTAGTTCGAGAATGACCATCACTTCTTAATACATATCTTTAATGCTAAAAATATCCCCCTAAGGGGTGGTCATTCGAATGATGCTCCACGTGATTAGGTCTTATGACTTCTTTGTCTTGAACTTTGTGTGTCGTTGTAGAATAGTCTTTAGTCTTTGTTCCTTCATGCTTTGTGATCTTTGATAAATGACTTTTCTTTGTTTTTGTTCTTGTTATTGTGGTTTTGATATGGGATCATCTGCCTTTCGCACTTCTTTATCTTTGGTGGTTATACGCCTTTCCAACATGCGCATACGTCTTTAGTCTTTGAGATACATACATTTGCTGTTCCTGTTCTTTCACACCGATCTTTGTCACTTTACTTTGTAGATTCTTTCACATATCGTAGAATCTTTCTTTGAACATTTCTTTGCTTTGATCTTTGATTAGAACTTTTCTTTGACTTCGTGATGTATGTATGAGCATGTGGAAACTAGTGTGGTGGTGATGATAATAATGAGGTAAGGGTAGCTGCGTGAAAACGGTTAGTAATAAACATCCGGTACTTACAGGTTCGGAATTAGAGATCGTTAATAGCATAGTGTGAAAACTCTCTCTAACCCTTACCAAGGCTGTTCCCATATTGGATGCCCCCGAGAGAGCTTACAAGATCTTCCGAAGTAGATCAATAATTGGGTGAGTCGCTGGAGATCACCCGATGACTGTAGACCGTTTGAAGCCACCATGAACATTAAGTGTAAGCCACAAGAGATTACCAAAGTGACCTGCTGTCAGGGCTGTTTGATGTTGACCTTGGCAGGAGTTTCCATTCAATCACTGAGAATCACAATTGTGAATTCTCTCATAAATTTTTGGGCAGATTGCTAAGATCTGCGTAGGACTCTTAAGTTTACATCTGGTGTCCTTANGATCTTCCGAAGTAGATCAATGATTGGGTGAGTCGTTGGAGATCACCCGACGATTGTAGACCGTTTGAAGCCACCATGAACATTAAGTGTAACCCACAAGAGATTACCAAAGTGACCTGCTGTCAGGGCTGTTTGATGTTGACCCTGGCAGGAGTTTCCATTCAATCACTGAGAATCACAATTGTGAATTCTCTCATAAATGTTCGGGCAGATTGCTAAGATATGCGTAGGACTCTTAAGTTTACATCTGGTGTCCTTAATGTGTGACTACCAGTGTAGAAGTATCACGTGTTCCTAAGAGATCTTTTGATGTATCTCGAGGCTCTAGACTCAAAAAGTGCACATTTAGTCGTCGGAGATCGGAGCGGCGTCTCCTGTTTCAATATCAACATGGCTCGTAATGAGCGGTCGATAGATTATGCAGGGTTCCCCGTGAGAATGAAACAAGCTCTTTTGAGAGAACTTGAGTGGCTTAGAAGGTTAGGTGCAGTGCGTCACTAGGTCCATGACGTCTTTGTCTTCAATACCGGCGTCTCCTTAGCAACAACCAGTAGCATATGAATTGAACCCAATTTTTGCCCTAAGGTTGAAAATATGGAGGGCTTTTTCTTTTCACCCTTTTCATTACTATTCTTTTTAATTCTTCAACCACTTCTTTCTCCTTTCATTCTTTACTCCTTTATTATTATTATTTTATTTTTTATTTTTTTTCAAATCATACCTAAGGACTTCAAGTACTAAACTATTGGTGTTGTCCTTGGGTAGATCCCTCTGGCTCTAGCGGATCATAGGACGGTTTTCCTAACCTTAGTCACCTTATAACTTCATGACTATCCTATTGTTGCCATCAAACCAAATATTTGAAAATCTCTCAAAGTGTTTATGATCATGAAACATATTTTGTTAACACTTTGAGAGTTTTGGTTTCTTTTGAAGGACTCCCCCTTCACATGTGCTCATGCAATTTTTAAGAAATTTGCACATGCGGGAGGAGTTTGCACTTTTGAATTGATCCACTTTCAGTGAACAAGACCGATTCGAGACATGCTTACATCACTAGTTAGACTAGCTTGAAATTATTACCCGGCATGGTCAAGTCCGCCGAAAGTTTCTCGAATTGGTACATTCTACTTGGACATAGTCCTTTCGATTACAGACATTTAAGTTTCGCCAATTCGTTGGTTATATCTAAGTCTCTTTCGAGATTCTGCCACAATCTTTAAACATCTTTGATCACATGTTAATCACATCTTCTCCCCCACAAAAATAGCATATCGTGATATTTTTGATATCAACAGATTAATAGAAAAACTTTTGGAGAGATAGACGGATTTGTTTTAGCATGAAATCGGAACATTTTTGTGTTTCTACTCCCCCTTAATAAAAGCATATTTCAAACAAAAATTTGAAAATCAATTAATGGTTTGGAGGGAGTTATCTTTTTGAAATGCGAGTTATGTACTGAAATGTGCACAAGTCATTTTTTAGAAACGAGTTTTTGGTTGAAATCTTTTCGTTTGTTTAGACTAGAACTATTTGAAAATGATTTCTTCTTTGAAAATACGAGTCTTGATTTGAAATGATCAAAAGTCATCATTTATGTCCGGGTTTCGTAATGAAGTATACGAAAGCTATATTTTTGAGAAAATTTGAGAAACGACTTGTTTTGGAAAACATTTTAGTGAACTCCCGCTCAAGCATCTGTACATTTCCGTATCATTGTTGAATGACATTTCTAGATACATACAGAATATCGATTATATGAGAGACATGTCGTGAGAGGAATATTTTTAGATTTTTTGATTTTATATTGTTTTTGTATTTTTTGAAAATTTTCTATTTTTATATTTTGTTTTTGTTGGTTTTTCAAATTTTGTATTTTGTTTTTTGATGCGCGTGATGTGTCGTTGCGGTTTAGCAGTATTAATGCCTACTCAAGTTTTAAATTTATCTTTAGCCGACTTATCAATAACACACACACTTAACGAGCAGTGTACCCGGTCAGTTTGTATATAATGGTAAGTAGAGTGTCGATCACTAAGAGTGGAACGTATTATCTAGTTATCCTAATTAGTATTTTAATATCCTAAGTTAGTTTTACAGCCTAATCTAACGAAAGGGGGTTCAGCCTGAGAGACTGGCACATTTTGGTTTTATTAAACAGTAAATTAAACTAATGAGCACGAATCAGCGAATAGCAAACATGTACACAGATAGATAGTTAGAAGCGCAAACCTGTCCTAATAGTTAAGTAGCTTGTCACTTGGTTTATTGCTAGTTCTATATGTAGTGTATATAATTAAACCTTTCTCGTTGGATCGCATTATATCGGCGAGTAAACCCTTAATGATCACTTATGTTTATCCTATTTATCTAAAGACATCAGCTAAATAGGCGAGGAACAGGTATGGTCGCCAGAAGACTCAACTAAACATAGAGGTTATCAATGCACTAATATAAGTCACCGAAGACATCATCATATAGACTTTAATTGATGGGAAAGCAATATTAAGGGGAGCAGTATGGTGGCCACAAGCCCATCAATCCTGATGAATTAAAGCGTACTATTACAATAAAACAAAACTACTTAATGAATTAAATACATGCAGGACCTTCTTACAGCTCTAATATCTTCGTTTGGGGTGTGTCTTGTGTTGCTTCTTCGACTGAATTCGGCTCCTTAGGGTTATGTTGCACACAAAATTCGTCTAGGTCTTGGGGTATTTATAGTTTCTGTCTGAGGGCTCGATGCGGCGCATGTAATGATGAGATGCGGCGCATTGACTTAACTTCGCGTGGGGTCCAAGATTATTATATTCTGGAATATTCGTACACCGCCTTTAGATACGGCGTAACCTAATTCTTATATGCGGCGCATGTCCTTCAGTTGTCTTGGATTGTTTCTGGTGAAGTCTTGATAGTGATACGCCGTATGTCAAATGTATAATGTGGCGTATCTGGAGTAGAACGAGCTTGATCTTCTTCTTTGACCAAAGTTTCATATGCGGCGCTTGATAGAATTACATGTGGCGCATTCTTCAAAGTCTGGCAATAGTCTTCGAATTCATCTAACTATAATATTGCGGCGTATTTGTTGAGTGAGATACGGCGCATCTTCTGGATTTCAGTAGACTTTTGACATCTTGCTCGGTTTGCTTCATAATTAGTCCAAAATCGCCAAGTTTCACCTTTTACCTGTTTTTACCTGATAATCATTAAAGTAAACATTAAAGCACCGATTCTCATAAATAATATAATGAAACAAGTCAAATAAATAGGATAAATGATGATGATAAAATGTACTTATTTTAGTTCATCAAATATCCCCCCACTTGAACTTTACTTGTCCCCAAGTAAACCTTAGATTTTACTTATGAAAATGTATCCTAAAAAGGTATTAGGATTTATTTTTATAGTTTAATGCATGTATTCGTCTTATCACAATCACACAACCAAACACTTAACGAGTTAGAAACAAAATAATTTTTTCAATACAAAACAATCTAAATCGTTTAGCTGCTTAGTTGTGACGAATATTCTATCATAAGCTTGACAAGTATACGCATCCCCCCACTAAAGCCAAGGAGTAACAAGCCTAAAGCGGTAAAGAGGGTTTTGAGGCTTAAGGGTTGAACCTAGCTTCGTTCAAACATCTCCTGCATAAACTTAGTAGATCGCTGGCACGAGTCCTCGACGCTTCAACTAACGGATGGTCACTATGGCACTTCTTGGATCGCTGGCACGTTATTTGCATAACGGATGGTCACCAAGTCACACACTAGATCGCTGGCGCGATAGTTGATTAATCTAATACTCGGATGGTCACTACCTTATTCATGCATTTAACATTCTCACTTAGCCATCATCATATCCGGATGCTCGAAAGCTGACAACGAATATAACAATACGGTTGGGTAGGGATAACATTTAGGATATAAATTGGTGTAAAGTAAAAAATAAACAAACAAATAGATCAAAATCCTAAGTGTGGTTAATTACTTTCCCAACCATCCCAGGAATAAGACTCATATCATTGAATAACTAACGCTTTTGACTCATGTAACTTACGCTTTAGGTAGACACGAATTATACTCAATAAAATCTTAAACAAAGAATAACCTTAGTTGGCGTTCCCATAACGGCCAACTCCCATTCAATCCATAAATATAATATACAACAAATAGTGGTGATATCTCCCACTTAATACAAAACATTACAAAAGTTGGTTAAAACAAACTTCCAACTTATTCTCTTTCTTTTCTTTTCTATTTTTTCATTTTTTTTATGTGTAAAATTTCACAACTTTTTCTCCACGATTTTTTCCGGATAATTTTTTCATACTTTTCATAACTTTCAGAAATAACTGTAATAGTGAAAGTAGTAAACACACGAAAAATAAACTAAAAATATACAATATTTACTTTCACTCCAATTGCATTGTGAAATTTCCCGACCTAACCAAAGATAATGAATTACGCACGCGAACACAGGTAATGTAAGGAAACACACTTTGCCTAAAGTAACTTACCACGGATTTCAATCTACAGGGTAGGCTAAGGTGTAAGGGTGTAACAAAACATTTTAACAAAGGTGTAAGAAACGAAAGTAATGGTTCTGAAGGTTTTTCTAGGGGTATCTTACTGTTAAAGTGAGAGTAAACAAAAGGGTTTATACGGGGGTTAACCAACCAGTGTAGTCAGTTAATATCATATAACATATAAAGGCTTTTTGGGTGTAATCCTAGAAATTTACCAAGTTAGACAAGTCACTCCAATTATATCGATAATACTCATTATGATGGTCTCGAATAGTATACAAGCCAAGTTCTAAAGTTTAAAAGTCACCGGCACACTAAAGTTTTTGATTTTAGGCAAAAAATAAGGTTATGTGTGCGGCTATGTAATTTAGACTTCAACAAAAACATGCTAAAAATTTTAAGTTTTGATATATTAAGTGCATTTTAAGCATATTTTGAAAAATTTTAGGACAAGTAAGTGTTCTAATTCTCCATCCCCCCACTTAAGTTAAACAACGTCCTCGTTGTTTGTGTCAAAGGTTAAATACTGGAAAATAAAAGAATTAGAGCAGAAAAACTCCCCTGATATTTGCTCGGAATGATCCTCCATTATGCGTTACGAGCAAAAATCAAATTTCTTGTGGATGATAACGTTTAAGCTTCATAAATGATGTTTTCACAAAAAGTGCAGCAATCTATAATACCACCTAGACTTTAACACACCTGAGTTAAGAAGGTTCAAACTTGCATAATACATTAGTAGTTAGTAAAAATAAAACCTAAAAAGAAAATTAAAAATCATCAGGTCAGTCGATACGCCGTATCTTATGGAAGAAGATGCGCCGTATCGAGCCTGGAATTAATACGAATCAGAATAGAAGATGTGTCGCATCCTTAACCTGGGATGCGCCGCATTAAATAAACTGACAGAATGTTTTAAAATAAAAAATGCAGAAAAATAAAATAAGATATGACCAGTGCATATGATACGCCGCATTCTATGATGGAGATGCGCCGCATCTTCTGTAGGTCTGGCTGTAGGAGCCCGGAAATAACCTAAATCACGACCATCTTCACCTAAATCTAGAGAGAGAAAGAGAGATGTAGAGAGAGAGAGATGGGAGGATCATATGTGTGAAATAAGAACTTGTATTATTACCAAATGATCAACCAACCTCAAAGTGAGGTTATACAATAGTATATATAGGTGTGAAGTCTAGGGCTTTCTATCTTATACATATTTGGCCCTTCGACTTTCTAGTTATTGAATATTGAACATATAACTTCTTAAAACGCTTTCTAACGCAACCTATTACATGATTCTAGAATATAATGACCGACACTTCATAATATAATAATACGATGCTAACAATCTCCCCCTAAGTGTTGGTCATTGAAGGTTGCGTGACATCTTCGTCTTTATTTTTAAACTTCAACATTATTGCTCTTGACGTCTTTAGAAAACATTAGATAAGTCATTGTTCAACATTCCTCGTTCTTTGTTCCTTCATGCTTTGTGATCTTAGTAATATGACTTTTCTTTGTTCTTTGTTGTTGTGGTTGTTCATCTGCCTTATGTCACTACTTCGTCTTTGTAGGTTAGTCGCCTTTCCAACATGCTCATACATCTTTAGTCTTTGCCATAGATATATTTGTTGTCGCGGTTCTTTCACTTTGATCTTTGTCACTTAACTTTGTAGATTCTTCTTTTTGGCACAGAATCTTTCTTTGACTGTTGCTAACCTTTGATCTTTGTGAGAACTTTCCATTGACGTTGAGATGTATGTATGAGCATGTGGAAACTAGTGTGGTGGTTGTACCTGCATAAAACAGTTAGCAATAAAACATCCGGTATTTAC
>LBNU01033118.1:20490-51645 GCA_014162995.1 Artemisia annua
TAGGATGATGGGTACTAGATCATCTTCCTCCATTTCCAAGATGACGAAGTCAACTGGAAATTTGAACTTTCCCACTTTAACAAGCACATTCTCACATATTCCTAAGGGATACTTGACCGATCTATCAGCTAGCTGGATGTTCATACGGGTTGGTTTCAAGCCTGAGTATCCCAGCTTGAGGAACATGGAATATGGCATAAGATTGATGCTTGCCCCTAAGTCGGCTAGAGCATTCTTTACTGATAGAGATCCTATGGAACAAGGCAGGGTGAAGCTACCGGGGTCGTCCACTTTCTTTGGTAATCCTCGCTGGGTCACCACAGAACATTCTTCTCCTAAGGTTACAAGACCCTCGAGCTTTTTCCTATTGGCGAGTAGCTTCTTGAAGTATGTACTATATTTGGGCGTATGGTAACATGCATCAAGGAGGGGTATAGTGACAACCGAATCCTTCAAGTATGACAAGAACCTCTTACTATCGTTCTCAACCATTTGATTTTTGAGGCGTGACGGATATGGGATTTTCACGAGCTGTTTAGGTGGAATGGGTGGGGAGGAGATTGCCTGAGGGGGCTGCTCGGGAACCTCATCGCGCACGTTACCTTCCTCCTTGGGAGAGGTGTCAGGTTCCGTGACGTTGGATTGTTGGACTGGGTATGGTGGGTCCTTAGTTGTCGTTCCAGCTCTGGTGGTGATGGCTAGCAAAGGGTCGTTTTGATTCACTTGGGATTTGATGTAGCCACCAAGTGAGGCGTTGAGTTCTGCGAACGTGGCCTTTAAGTCATTTTGTTGATCGGTTATGAGTTCATCGAGACCTTTTAACATAAGACGTTTTTCACGCGTGAAATGCCGAAGGTCATCCTCGAAGGTGCTCCTAACCTTGAAGTCGGAACCTTCTTCTCCTTCCCCATTTCTCACGAGATTCCCCCAAGAGGTAAAATCATTGTTTTGATAGAAAATTAAGAGGGAAGGGTCATCAAAGATGTCATGGCTCGATAGATAAGCTTGTTCGGTGGTGGCATTTTCCCCGTATTCCTCCACTTTGTGCGGGCCACCACATTGGTCGCAAATTAGATATGGGTTTGACAATCGTTTAGCGGTTCGCAACCCGTCAAGATATGACACTCTTTCATGCTATTTCCTTAGCCTACTCTCAAAAGAGGGTTTTTGTGTGACCTTAGACATGCTCATGATCGAATCGGGTTCATCCCATGTATCATCTTGATCTTGAGCATATTCCTCAATCCTATTCCACCCTTCCTAAGCACTTAACTTGGATATTCTCCCTTTTACCGAATTATTTACTCCCTTCTGGTCATTTTGAGAGATACTATCATAGAATATTTGGACAAGAAGCCAGAGTTCAATGCCATGATGGGGGAATTGTCTTATTAGATCCTTGAATCTAATCTAGGATTTATGAATGGGCTCTGCTTGTCCAACGCGGAATCGGAGAAGTTTGTCTCTAAGTATCGAGGTCCTTCCTACGGGAAAGAACTTTTCATAGAATTTTGAGATGAGCTGTTCCCACATGAAGATGGACTCGGTAGGAAGCTTGTTGTACCATTCCTCGGCTTTATCTTGAAGGGTAAAAGGAAAGAATCGTAGCCGGGAGGTATCTCTAGTAGCCCCATCCGTATGGATGGTGTCCACTATTTTCAAGAAGTCTTTGATGTGTTGGATTGGATCTTCAGTTTTCAATCCATGAAACTTGCATACACTTTGGACAAGCCAAACATCGGTTGCACGCAAGACCCCTTCTGTGTGTTTATTTGGAAAAACAATAGCGTTAGAAAAGCCACGAGGGGTAGGAGAAGAGTAATCCTTGAGGCACTTGGGGACATGATCCTCAGAAATTTCCGTGTCGTGATGGGGGCTAGGGGGTGTAGTGTGATGATCAGATTCCTCTTCAGAAAAGGCTTCATCAAAGTTGATGGTGATGCCAATTGGTTCAGATGTCGAAGTGTGTCGCCTTAACCTACGTATTTTCCTTTCAGGTTCTGCATAGGGCGGAATAAGGTCTTTTAAGGAACTACGACTCCGAGTGACTCTAAAATTGGATAGATTTTCGTTCACCATGATGGCTAAGGAGGATTTTAGCAAAAAGGAATGGTAGTGATCACGAACAAAGGAATGAAGAAAAAGATAGACTAAAGAAAACCTAGAAAAATAAAAATAAAAATCTCACTAGAAAGGAATCTAATGAGTAGACCTAAGTAAAAATAAAAAGCAATAACTATTCCCCGGCAGCGGCGCCAAAAACTTGCTGCGTGGGTCTTGCAACCTTCGCAATAGGTTTTACCTCTCAAGGGATCTTGAGAAGCTTACAACCCCCACCAGGCAGTATACCTAACCGATGTAGTATAGTGAAGTGGCAAATACCGGGGGATTGATCGTTCTCTCGGGGAATAGTGTCGTTAGGAATGAAAACTACTCTAGTTTAGGTCTAAGGGTTGAGGGATGATTCTTTTTGTATTTTTATATTTTATGAAAGCAAGTAAAATCTTGGGTATTTGGAACAGTGGGCGGAATTAGTTGCTAATCAACTAACCCAAATAACTACTAATGCAAATAAAATAAATAACAAGAAAATAAATTGGTTGTGAAACTTATATGGAGAAAAGTGTGTTTACTTAGATTTCCTTACTCCCTAGCTATCTTTTACCGGTTAATTGGTTTGTTACAATTGTGTGGATGACGTGTTGTATTCCTTTAAACCATTCGTAGGGCCGTGTACGATCTGCCCTAACTCTATAAGCTCATACTTCACTCCTATGTCGAGCCGACTAAAAGCTCCTAACATGGGATCACTAGAATTCGCTTATGCATTAAATGCAACCATATAATCGTAGTACACATCCGATTCATGTTTCTTAAGACGTTCAAGCAAGTTACCGTATAGGAGGTTAGCCCGTTTTCTTAAGCGTAACGTCGACATCACCCACCCACAACAATCAATAACAAAGCAACAACAAGTAATCAATAGCTAGGTTTCATTAGATCTAAGCAAACACAAGAGAAACCTAGCCTAGCATGTTAAAGTAAAGACAAGCATAAGATATATTCAAGCAACAGATAGACATATTGATTGATTTGAAACGGACTTATCTTTAATTGAACATGAATGATTCAAGGGTGAAAAACCCCTGAAAATACAGTAAACCACGACCTAGGATTTATCCCAAAAGTTGCACACTTAATGAATGAAAATTAGAAAACTATATATAGATTTTACAACTTGACGGCGTCACGTTTTAGCTCGTGATGCCGTCACCTCGCCGCCAAAACTCTTCTCGGATTGCTCAGATCTACTCTTGACGTCGTCCCTCTTTAAATGACGGCCTAAGTGACATTACACGTGACGCCGTCACGTGTAAAAGCTTCAAAATCTTTCTGGCCCGTCTCGTGTAAAAATTATCCACCTCTTTGTCAAAGCGTGACGCCGTCACTTTGTAAAGAGTGACACCGTCATGTACTGTTTCCAGCATGGTTTTGAGACTTTGTCGTTTTCTTCACTTTTATGCTCCAAAAACGTCCAAAATGCTTCCTTTTCCAGATTTCTTCTCCAAAGCACCTAAAATGACAAAAGAAACAATTTAAGGCAATATTTGATCAAATAATTACGGATTAGGGCTTAAATGACTCCCTAAAAGCGTAACACTTTTCGCCTCATCAATGTCACTAAGCTAAAAGCCAATTTCCTTAGAAGTGGTATAGGTGCACAGCCTGCACTATATGATGTTAACATTATGCTTGAGCCTAATCATACCCCCCTGATGTGCAATCATTTGATGAGTCCAATGAGATTGAAGATGAAACTAGAGCTAAATTGGCTGAAAAATTAAAGGATCCCCTGTGCATTCAAAATAAAATTTTGTACCACTATGATTATTCTGAAGACAACAGAATAGCAGTTTTTGTCCCTCAAAAGAAGTTAACACCAGAACAAATATTTTGGAATATAGATTTAGAAAAAATGAAAGCTGAAAGACTTGAGGGTGACACTCGTACAGTTTTTAGGATAGCTAATCCAACCTTATACCCCCAACATACACCCATGCACCTTGTACCATTAACTCTTCCCACACACAGTAATACTTTAATTGGCTTATATGTTCTTTGTCAACTATTCACTGATTTTGAGAAAACATGTAAAAAGATAATTACACCAACGGGGATTACAGAAGGGGAAAGGGGTTTTGAACAAACAAAACGGTGTTACTTAACCGAGGTCATACCATTTTTCAAACTTCTCAAAGAACATTTTGAGGGTCTTCAAAAAACCCTTAACAATGATGTGACTGAAATGAAAGAAGTTTTCAAAACTGTGGAAAATGAGGGAAAACAATTGGCAATTGATCTTAAACACAGGAAAAATATTCTCATCATGAATGAGAACTTGATTGCTAACTGTATTCCACAAGATGTATTTTATACTGTCACTGATTCTGCATTTTCTGCTAGTCATTTTCATGAGATGTCGGTTGCACTGAATGTCTTTCAGAATCGTATTGTTGAGCTTGAGGGGGAGAATTTAAAATTACATCAAAAAATCCAAAATGACGACCATGATAACATGGTCAGGCATTTTTCAAAACTAGAGATTGATAATCTTAACTTGCAGTTAAAGTATCAACATCTAGGAGAAAGAACTAAAATCTCAAATGCCAAGACATCTTTGGATGCTCCTGAATTCGATGCATATTTTGAATTAGTCAAACGGGATGAAAAAATTCAAGCTCACACTAACACGATTCGAAAGTTGAGAGCCCAAATTGCCCAATTAAAGGGATATGAAGTGATTAACATCAATAATCTAAAGTTGTTAGATTCTCAGAATTTTCAAAAACAAGACACCATTAACAAATTACAACACGAAAATGAGTGGCTTCATGCTGAAATGTCAAATGCTAAGCAACGTTACAAAGAGTTATTTGAGTCAATTAAAATCACACGTGAGAAAGAAAGTGAAAAAATAACTTCTTTATTGAACGAAATTGAGAATCTAAAGACGAAGGTGAAAGGAAAAATGTTAATCACTACTAATGACATGAATGTTCCAAAGGTTTCTGTTGTTAGAAAATATGATGTTGATGCTATTAATATCTCTCTTCCCCTTAGGAATAATAGGTCTGCTCACTATGCGTATCTATCATACCTTAAGGACAGTCTTGACATGCTTCGCGAGACTGTTGAAGAGGATAGGACAGTGAAACCGCAGGATAGTGCTATTCTAGATTCTTGCTTTCTCACTAAAAGATCCCAGGAGCTCTTAGAATATGCTATAGGAACATGTCCAAAGGAGAACTACAAGCACAATAGGCTTATTGCACCTCCACTATTTAGTAAAAACAAGCATGTTACCTTTGATGTGTCATTTAAGACATCAGAACCAAACACATCAACATCAGATAAACATATAGTAGTTAAACAAACTAACGTTTCCCATCATCGCTTCTACAGGAGTAAACAGTAACACTAAAGCTAGCGGGTCAATGCCTAGTCGCAATACAAGGAACAATAGGACTTCGCCGGCTAAGAGTGCTCATGGAATGAAAGTAGAAGACCACAATAGGAACAATAACAATAGTTTGTGTGTAACGAATCGTGTTGATTCTAGTATTAGCGTTAAGCGTGTTGTAATTAATTTGAATTTTGATGCTACTTGTAAGACATGTAATAACTGCTTAATTTCCATTAATCATGATGCTTGTGTTCTATCATATGTGAGATCTACTAAACGGTCATGTTCTAGGCGAGTTAGGAAATCTAAATTGAAAAAACGTGTTTGGAAAGAAACCGGAAAAATATTTACTAATGTAGGATATCAGTGGAGACCTAATGGACGAAAATTCACCCTTGGAAACAAGTGCCCCTTAACTAAAATGACTCATCCTAGGCATAAGATAGCAAAGGAATGGAAGCCGACTGCTAGAATCTTTCCCAGAGATACTACTTGTCATGATACAAGGGCTACTGTATCCAATTGTGAAGTCTCCACAAAGTTAACCATGTCTACAGTGAATTATATTGTTCCTGAATATGTGTGTGCTAACCAAATGGAACCCAATAGCATTTGGGGATCCACGTTTTTCAGTTATCCATTCTTGTCTGTTTTCAAATGCAGGTCGTATAAATCGTCCTTTGGTATTTGGACTCAGGCTGCTCAAAACATATGACCGGGTATCGCTCACAGCTCAAAAATTTCGTGAATAAGTTTATCGGGACAGTTAGATTCGGGAACGACAATTTTGGAGCTATTATGGGTTATGGAGACTATGTGTTTGGTGACAGCGTAATCTCTAGAGTGTATTATGTAGAGGGACTCGGGCACAACCTATTTTCTGTTGGTCAATTCTGTGATTCCGATCTTGAAGTTGCATTCAGAAAACACACATGCTTTGTTAGAGAATTAGGTGGTATTGATCTACTTAAGGGCAGTCGTGGCACGAATCTGTACACCATCTCTATCGAAGGCATGATGAGATTCTCTCCCATTTGCTTACTCTCAAAGGCATCTAAGAATAAATCATGGTTATGGCATCGCCGGTTGAATCACTTGAACTTTGGCACGATTAATGAACTTACACGCAAAGATCTCGTTCGAGGCATGCCCAGATTGAAATATGAAAAGGATCATCTTTGTTCAGCATGTCAATTAGGAAAAAGCAAGAAACACACTCACAAACCCAAAACTGTCAACACCATTACTGAAGTTCTTCATACCCTTCACATGGATCTGTGTGGTCCGATGAGAGTTCAAAGTATCAATGGAAAGAAACATGTTCTGGTTATTGTAGATGATTTCTCTAGGTTTACATGGGTGAAGTTTTTGAGATCAAAGGATGAAACTCCAGAGATTATCATTAAAATCATCAAGCAACTGCAAGTCAAACTCAACAAAACCGTCAGATTCATCCGAACGGACAATGGAACTGAATTTGTCAATCAGCGACTTACTCAGTTTTATGAAAGTATTGGGATTAGTCACCAAAAGAGTGTTCCACGCACGCCATAGCAAAATGGAGTTGTTGAACGACGAAACCGTACCCTTGTTGAAGCTGCTCGAACCATGCTGATATATTCCAAAACTCTGATGTTTCTTTGGGCGGAAGCTATTACAACTGCTTGCTATTCTCAAAACCGATCATTGATACACCCTCTCCATAACAAAACTCCTTATGAGCTAGTTCATCAAAGAAAGCCGGACCTCTCCTTCCTACGAGTGTTCGGTGCACTTTGTTACCCAACCAATGATAGTGAAGACTTGGGAAAGCTTAAGGCTAAGGCCGATATTGGAGTCTTTTTTGGTTATGCACCAGATCGCGAGGGATACCGAATCTACAACAAGAGAACTCGACAAATCATGGAAACCATTCACNCTCCATAACAAAACTCCTTATGAGCTAGTTCATCAAAGAAAGCCGGACCTCTCCTTCCTACGAGTGTTCGGTGCACTTTGTTACCCAACCAATGATAGTGAAGACTTGGGAAAGCTTAAGGCTAAGGCCGATATTGGAGTCTTTTTTGGTTATGCACCAGATCGCGAGGGATACCGAATCTACAACAAGAGAACTCGACAAATCATGGAAACCATTCACGTTACATTTGATGAGCTGACTGGGCAACAGGCACCGAAACACACCAGTTCTGGACCCGTACATAATCTTTTGTCTCTTAGACCGATCTGTTCAGGACTTGTACAACATCTCACTCCTGCATCACCATATGTACCACCCACAAGTGATGAATTGAAGAGATTTTTGATCCGATGTTCGATGAATATTTTGAGCCTCCAATTGTTAATCCAAGAAATGACAATCCACCTTTGCCGCAAGTTGTCGAAGCTCCAGTTCTACATGACTCTAGTGGCCCATCTGTGTCTGTATCACTCAGTCAAGATGCACCATCAGTCAGCACATCACAAACCTCATCTAATCTTCAATCATCATCCTCCGTACATCAAGGAGTTGCAGTTGATAATTCCACTAAAGAGAATCCGTTTGCTTCTGCTAATGATGAACCGTTTGTGAATATATTTGCTCCCAATCCAACAAACAATACAGCATCATCAGGGGAACTACAAACAGCATCATCAGTATCCTACCCTCAACATCACGAGCATCTTAGGAAATGGACTAATTATCACCCGATTGACAACATCATTGGGAACCCTTCTAGACCGGTATCCACACGTAAACAACTTGCCACCGATGCCTTGTGGTGCTTCTTCAACTCCGTACTTTCTAAAGCTGAACCTAAGGATTTCAAAGATGCATTGACTAAAGAGTCCTGGTTCACTGCAATGCAAGAAGAAATTCATGATTTTGACCGACTTGAAGTATGGGAATTAGTGCCTCCTCTAGATTGTGCTATGTTTATCGCTCTCAAGTGGATCTTCAAGGTAAAGCTTGATGAGCGTGGTGATGTTCTGAAAAACAAGGCTCGGCTAGTAGCCAAAGGATACCGTCAAGAAGAAGGCATAGACTTTGAAGAATCCTTCGCACCCGTCGCTAGAATTGAAGCCATCAGGATCTTTCTTGCCAATGCAGCCAGTCAGAATATGGTTGTATATCGAATGGACGTTAAGACCGCATTCTTGAATGGTCTCTTGAAGGAGGTAGTGTATGTAAGTCAGCCTGAAGGTTTTGTGGACCCTGCACGTCTAAATCATGTATATCGCTTGAAAAAGGCGCTATATGGACTTATGCAGGCTCCTAGGGCGTGGTATGACACTTTATCCGAGTTTCTGCTAGCTAACGAATTCATCAAGGGTGTTGTTGATCCTACACTATTTACCAGAAAATCAGGTTAACATCTGCTTCATGTTCAAATCTATGTGGATGACATTATCTTTGCCTCTTCTGAACCGATGGAATGTGATCGATTTGCCAAAGAGATGAACTCCAAGTTCCAAATGTACATGATGGGACAAATGTCATTCTTCTTAGGGCTACAAGTATCACAAAATCCCAATGGCATTTTCATTAATCAATCCAAGTATGCTAATGAGATTTTGAAGAAGTTTGGATTTGAATCATGTGACTCAGTTGATACACCCATGGTTGAAAGGTCTAAATTAGATGAGGACACTGAAGGGATTCCAGTCGACCAAACCAAGTACCGCAGCATGATTGGGTCCTTAATGTACCTCACTGCTAGTAGGCCAGATCTTCTATTTGCTGTATGCATGTGCGCTCGGTATCAATCCAAGCCTACCAAGAAGCATTTGGAAGCTATCAAGAGAGTCTTCAGGTATCTTCAAGGGACTATCCACATGGGTCTCTGGTATCCTAAAGAAACCGCTATGGCCCTCACGGCCTACTCTGACGTAGATCATGCGGGGTGTCAAGATACTAGTCGAAGTACTTCAGGTACAGCTCAATTTCTGGAAGATAAGCTAGTAAGCTGGTCATCAAAGAGACAAATGAGTACATCAATCTCCTCCACAGAGGCTGAATACATTGCCATGTCATCATGTTGTGCTCAAATGCTATGGATGAAATCTCAACTATCGGACTATGGATTTGTTTACAACAAGATTCTGATGTACTGTGACAAGAAAAGTGCCATAGCTCTTTGCTGCAACAACGTCCAGCACTCCAGATCGAAGCACATTGATATTCGACATCATTTCATCAGGGAACAAGTTGAAAATGGGATTGTGGAACTTTACTTCGTGAGGACAGAGTTTCAACTGACGGACATCTTCACAAAAGCACTCTCGAGAGAACGCTTTCAATTCATTCTCCGGCGTCTTGGAATGAAGAGTATCACACCAGACTTGCTCAACGGTCTTCAGGAAGAGAATGAGGAGTAACGGACTCGCCTCAAATATCCTTGTATATAGATTAAAACCAAAAAGAAAATAAAAAAAAATATAAAACCTATAAAAACCATAAAAATCAGAAAAACCGAAAATTACCAAAAATAGTTTTACCTTAGGCATGTCTTATGTTTATCGATAACATTTACGGTCCTAGAAATGTCATTCAATAATGGCACGGGACTTTAAATGAAGCTCGAGCAGAAGTTCAAAATGTTTTTAAAACATGTCATAATGGCTTGCTATTACTTCAGATAGCAGCCCATACCTCTAGATGGGGAAAGCACGTCGCCAAAAAGACGGCTGTTCCTCTCACTGGGTGAAGTTCACCCGGGGCATGGATTACTTTATATCCATGTTTCTTCAAAATAATGTACGTTTCAATGCATTATTTCTTGTATAAGAAGAGAAGTCTTCTTTACATCCCAAAGTCTCTCATCTATGATTCTTCAGGGGAGACTTTGCGGTTCACAAGGTGGCGACTGGACTTAAATTTTCACAAATACTTGACGCTCAATGTAATGGCTACAGCTCTTTAAATATAAAACGGGTCATTAATTGAGGGGGAGAGTATTTGCTGAAAACTTCTGCACCTTTCAAAACTTTGTGCACCATCAGTTGTGTTGGATAATCAGTTCGTTTCAAAATCAGTACATTTTAAAACTGATCACATTTTACTCCCATATTTTTCTAAACGTATTTTAAATCAATTGGGATCACAAATCTCAAAAGATTTGAAATTTTTTGATCGGGGGAGAGAATGTGATTTAGATATGTAAATCTGATAAAAATGTGATGTTTTGTACGTAAACATAAGCTCTCCCATATGTACCAAAATCTTTTGTATATCAATGTACATATTAAGGGGGAGCAAAATGGTTTGTGGTGACAAAAGGATTTGGCATTTCATGAGATCGTGTCCAAGACTTAACCAATGAATTGACGAAAACTGTCATGAATCGAAAGCACTTGTCTGAGTAGATTGTACCGTTTCTCGAAACCTTTTGTGAACTTGATCAGGACGGGTAATAATTTCAAGCTAGTTTATCTAGTGATGTAAACGTGTCTCGAATGGGTCTTGTTCACATAAGTGGATCAATTTAAAAAGTGCAACTCTACCCAACATGTGCAAATTTTAAATTAAAACTAATGAGCACATGTTAAGGGGGAGCATTTGGAAAATATAAAAACTCTCAAAGTGTTAACAAAATGTGTTTCTTATATCATAAACACTTTGAGTGATTTCTCAAATATTTGGTCAATGGAAACATAGGATAGTCATGAAGTTATAAGGTGGCTAAGGTTAGGAAAACCGTCCTATGATCCGCCAGAGCCGGAGGGATCTACCCAAGGACAATACCAAATAGATAGTATTAGAAAGTCCTTAGGTACGATTATGAAAAAGGAGTAATGTGAGAAAGGGGAAAGAAGGGGTGAAGAATTAAAAAGAAATGTAATGATAAAGGGTGAAAAGAAATAGCCCTCCCATTATTGAACCTTAGGGCAGAAACCAGGTTCAATTCATATGCTACTGGTGGTTAATAAGGTAACACCGGTATTGAAGACAAGACGTCATGGACCCAGTGACGCACTGCACTAAACCTTCTAACCACTCAAGTTCTCTCAAAAAAACTTGTTTCATTCTCACGGGGAACCCCTGCATAATCTATCGACCGCTCATTACGAGCCATGTTGATATTGAAACAAGAGACACCGCTCCAGTCTCCGACGACCAAATAATGCACTTATCGAGTCTAGAGCCACGAGACACATCAAAAGATCTCATAGGAGCACATGCTACTTCTACACTGGTTGTTCAGCATTAATGACACCAGCTGTAATATTAAGAGTCCTTCACAGATCTTAGCAATCTGCAAGAACATTTATGAGGGAATATACGTATGTAATTCCCAGTGATTGAATGGAAATTCCTGCCAGGGTCAACATCAAACAGCCCTGAAAGCAGGTCACTTTGGTAATTCCTTGCGGATTACGCTTAGTGATCTTGGCGGTTACAAAACGGTCTACAGTCGTGGAGTGATCTCCAGCGACTCACCTAATCGTTGATCTACTTAGGTAGATCTTCTAAGCCCTCTCGGGGGTATCCGATTTAAAAACGGCCTTGGTAAGGATTAGAGAAAGTCTTCATACTATGTTGTTGACAATCTCGAAGTCCAAACCTGTAAGTACCGGATGATTTGTTGCTAACTGTTTGCTTGCAGGAATATCTGACGGTTCCAGTTGATTGCTGAAAAGATGCTGATCCATCACCCCATGCTCACACTTCAACATCATAATCCACGAAATCATGATAATTGAAAGGCGTTCAACTATGCTTTTGCAACTCTGATGCTGAAAATCATGATCCAGAAAAGTGTGAGCATGCCGATACAAAGACGTCCACGTCACATGGAGACGATACTGCACAAGGATGACTTGGAGACACACATTTGGATGATAAACACGAAGAAATGTCAAAGATCATCCGACTCATTGAACAAGTTATCTAAAGTCCGCTGCTGGAAGCACAAAGCTTAAGTCAATGAAGAATCAAAGGCTACGAGCTACAAAGTTATCATCTGAGATTTGAATGCTAGAATTCAATGTTTAATTTCTGGGGTGACCTCCCTTAGGGGGAGATTGTTAGGAATTCAATTATTCATATTAAAGACTCGGTCACCCCGTGTATAGTTTAGCATTATGTAGCTCGTAGTATTTATCGTTTTAGTTAATAGTTTATTAGTTCAAGTAACACCGTGGAGGACGGAAGGGTCTTTACCCACTGGATACCCGATCCACAGCCCATGTAGGGGCGTTTAGTATGTTGTATAAATAGCCCTCTCCTCCTAAGGAGAGGGTTGGACCTTCTCATTCACTTAATCTAATATTCACTCATTTTCTCTCAAGGTTCCCAACTTCTTTCTCTCTCTAACATCTCTCTAGATATTCTTATACTTATTTAATGCATACTACCTAAACCAAACATGTTTATGATTAGTTAGTATCCTACAAGCCGTATCGAGCCTGGAATTAATAAGAAATAAAATAAAATAAAAGATAGGATGTGTCGCTTCTGTTTTACTAGATGCGGCGCATCTGGTTACCAAAAAAACTGTTATAGTAAAGACCAAATTGCTTCTTCGTGCCTTTGTTGATTATGAGAATTCCAAGTAGATGCTGAATTTAACGCCAGGCTTTTCAATCATAACAAATACCGATCAAATAGTCATAAATATATTAATATGTTGAATCCAAGATTAATACAATCAAGAAGTTAATAACTTCGTAACAATACAAAGTGAATTAAGAGGATCAAGATCACGAATCATTTAGTAACAAGAGTGTGCTCGTTCTTCCTGGTCTTCCTATGTTCCTCTGTTGTAGAATAAACAAGTCCCGTATAATCAAGACTTGATATTATATTGTGCGTCTGTCGCTTGTATACCTAAAAATAAACATAAATTAATGGTCCCTGGGAGGAGGTAGTTAACTTTCCCAAGGGTGGATAGTATGCAGGCGGAGCTGCGTTTAATCCCCATTATTTAAAAGGTAACGAGGTAGATTTTAGCTTAGGCTAAAATAAAATTTTCTCGAGATATGATCATAGGTCGATTAACAGTCTGCCAATACTATGTGTCCCAAAACCTCATAAAGAAGTTGTCTCGAATTCACCACCTTCTTCGAAGTGTTCCTGTGTTTAAAAGTCATCTTCAAGGA
Source organism: Artemisia annua (assembly GCA_014162995.1). NCBI lineage: Eukaryota > Viridiplantae > Streptophyta > Magnoliopsida > Asterales > Asteraceae > Artemisia > Artemisia annua. The sequence goes on from LBNU01033118.1 coordinate 34,034, forward strand.
AAAAGGATTAGTATGACAAATTATTGATATATTGCAAATGCGGCGTACGATGAATTCAATACGTCATATCTCATAAGCACAGAAGATGCGGAGCATGAATGACAAGATGCGCCGCATCATTCTAAATATCAGTAAATCACAGATCGACAATCTCGATTTTTAATAATCACAGCTGAATTATTGACAGAATTTTATCATGACGATAAGTTATAGTAAATTCAAAATCTTGATAGTCAACAAAATAGTTTCAAAGCTACTATAATTTTATAAATATTCATATATTCGATTTAACCAAAAATTAACCTACCCGATCCGCCAATTTATGAGTTTAATCAGAACATAGAGCAAATTTCTTAAACTCACAACCATATCCCCACATATATTTACAACAATGCAATAACATAGATTTTAATTCCGCGAGAGAAAATTAAAGCAATAAATTACGCATAATAATAGATCGGAAGTAATTCCTTAATAATTCGGATTACCAAGGAATTAAGAAGATAGTGTAGCCCATCGATGCATAATTGTTCTAATAATCTAAGTGGGTGTTTAAAATTTTCGGGTAATGACTAATGGTTAAAAGCTATATAAAGACAGTTCCGGATGCGGCGCATTAGGTAACAATGCGCCGTATCTTGAAATAATATCTTCATCGTTAAAAGTGCAGGCGATGCGGCGTATCAAGGAAATCGATGCGCCGCTTCTCTTTAAATAATTCGAAAACCGTTTTTAATTAAATATATAATATGTCGTATCTGTGAAAACAGATGCGTCGTATGGCGCAAGGGTTTCGAAATTTTCTTTTTAAAAACAGAATACGCCATATCTAGGGGATAGATGCGTCGTACTCGAATTATTAAACGCGTTGTATTTAAAAATTAAAACGCAAAACGCCGTATCTGAGAATCAGATGCGCCGTATCATTTGTATCAGCACAATACAACGACAGCAGTTAATGCAGAAAAACAAAGAAAAATAAAAATTAAAATTAAATAAAAATTAAAGAAAACAAAATAAAAACAAAAATAGAAAATATGAAAATTATACAATGAATGCAATCTAACTAATATACAACAAAGTTAGTGGTTAGAATCTAAAAACCTAATAAAAAGAAAAATTTAATTAAATTACTAATCAGATTAACAGAAAATAACAATTCACTCCCCTGCAACGTCGCCAAAAACTTGATGTGGTTTTGCTTAGTTTGTCGTCGCGGTTTAGTAGTATAAATGCCTATTCAAGTTTTAAATTTATATTTAGCCGACTTATCAATAACACACACACCTAACGAGCAGTGTACCCGGTCAGTATGAATATAGTGGTAAGTAGAGTGTCGATCACTAAGAGTGGAACGTATTATCTAGTTAACCTAATCAGTATTTTAATATCCTAAGTTAGTTAGACAGTCTAATCTAACGAAAGGGGGTTCAGCCTGAGAGACTGGCACAGTTTGGTTTTATTAAACAGTAAATTAAACTAATGAGCAGGAATCAGCGAATAGCAAACACGTACACAGATAGATAGTTAGAAGCAGAAGAAGGCCTGTCCTGATAGTTAATGTAGGTCCAAAGATTTGGATCTTAGCGGCCTTTTTAAGACAATAGACACCTTGGATAAATCCAAACTATCTGTATGAGAAACTCTAAAGAATGTATACTTGATGTTAATGCGGAATGTTAACACAAGCAGTAAGAACAACACAGAGAATTACTAACTTTGTATTCTATTAATTTCTTGAAAACTTGGCATTGAGCACAATGCCGTAGGGTTCCTTTTATACTATAAGGAAACCCTAATTCTACAAACGTGTGAAAGGATGCATGCATATCTTCTCCTAAGATATCTAACCGTGTGTATATCCTTTCCTATAATATCTCCTAAGATACCTAACTTGTTCAGCAAAACAGACTTAACTGAAATAACATAAACAGACTTAACTAATGCTGGCCAGACTTAACTTTGTACTGGCAAACTTAACTATCTACCCGACTTAACTAGACTATTCAGACTTTTAAGTCTGTTACAAATAATTCCCAACAATCCTCCCCTAACTTGATCTTCATGCTCCATGATCTTCAAGTTCCTTTCTTCAGAAATGCCTTGAGGATTTTTGAATGTAAGCTCCATTGGAATTATTTTGAGCTGCAACTTTTGTTAAATCTTGAGATTTCTGCAGCAGTCTTCAAATCGTGAGTACCATCTAATCTTTGCAGCAACATTGACAATATGTACATCAAATCAAAAGTTTCATACTATTCTCATCACTTCCAGGTTTGTGAACTCCTGTGAGAGGTGAATCATTGAAAATTGAATGGATTTGATGTCACTTTACCAGATAGCCATCACTTCTGGAGTAGCCAATGTTTCAGTATAATACTATGGTACATTGATAACCATATGATTTTTAGCAAACCATCAGCTATCAACGGATTTGATATGTCTTTACCAAAAGCCGTTTGCTTTTAGACTAGCCAACTCTTTGATGGAATACAGTCATCATCTTGGTGAGTTGATTACCAATTATGGTTTTTCACTGCCTTTACCACAAGCCACAACCTTGTGGGCTAGTCAACTCTTCACCATATCAGATATGGTGAGTTGAATACCATACAATTTTTGGCAAATTGTCAGCCATAAACGGATTTGAGATATCTTTACCTAGAGCCGTTTGCTCTTGGATTAGCCAGTCCTTATGTGGATTAGACATGGTGGACTGATAACCATTTGTTGTGTCAATGCAAGGCACTTCCACTAAACAAACTCCAATGAAGTCTACCTCAAGTCCATTTTACACAACTTTTGAAAATTCTTTCACCCCAAGCAGTCTCCTGCTTAGACTGCTTTTCTATGAGCTTCAAAAGCTGGCCTTTTGTCTCATCCTCCTTATCTCCTAACAATTTCTTTTCCAGCATAGCCTTACAAACTCTAGGAGGGATTGGGTATTCCACCTTTGCAAGCATGTAAATGTGTGCAGTCTTCAATGTTAGACAGTGAACTGCACAACTAGAAAAATACCTCCAATATCTCACTTCTTGTTGGTAACCCCAACTTCACTAATAGACTTAATCTCTGTAGCAGGTTTAACCTTTTCAGCAGACTTAATTTCACCTTATGTACCAGACTTATCCTTAGCAGACTTAACCTCTGCAGCAGACTTAACCAGATCATCAGCAGGCTTAGTTATCTCAAACTCTTTTGTTCCTACTTTCTTTTTCAACAATTTCTTTTGCTGACTTTGACTGAGAGTGTTGATTAAAATATCAGCTGCTTCCATTCCTTCAGGACTAACTTCTGAATTTTGAGGAAGTTTGTCTTTTATAGGAGTCTGGAGATCTTGATCATCAAAATTCCTCCTCTGTTTGAAAGAGTTTTCAACAGTAGCATCCTCAGTATCACTGAACACCATACCAGAAGCTTTCATTGCACCTTCCAGCTTTTGTACCTTCTTAACCAATTGTTCAATAGTAGCACCCATGGTTTGCTTAGTTTCCTTTAACTCAGGTTCAAGCTCCTCTATCTTATTTGCAAGTTGTGTGAGAGTTGTCTTGCTTGTTGAGGATTGTTCCTCCTCATGAGTTGTGGTGTGGGTGTGAGTTTGTGGAGATAGTTTTGGTGGTGTAGAGGATGTTTGCAAGGTGCCAGGAGAGCTAGATGAACCAGGTTCATGGATAGAGACATCAGGGTTATCCATTGGTTGGGATGAGTTATCACTTGCAGATGATGAAGAGGTACCTGCATTGTCAGTTCCACCAGGCAACATAGCAGGGAGCAAGGGTTTGAATTTCCCTTTAAAACTCCTTTTCATATTTGCAAAAACCTTCTTTTTAAATGGGATGATCATATACTGAAGTTTATTATGTGTTTCCACATCTAGCACCATTTGCAAAAATCTTGGATACATCAAAAACTTTGTGGTGCCTTTAGAATTTGTTACCATTGCTTCAAAAATCATTTTTGAAAAACCATAAGTTTTATTTTTGGAGAGACAAATTAATGCAGAAGCAAGATTGCTACCAAATTGATCCCATCCACCACTCTTAGAACTTAAAGATTGAAGCAAATGATGAATTAAGAACCTCCAATTTGGAGTAAATTGACTTCTCCAAAACGTAAAAGTACCATCAGTAAGGTATCCTATTTTCTTCATACCCTTAAAAATCTTTTTATTTGACAACATAGTAATTCCTGAGGCATCATTTAATTGAAGACTACTTCTAATGGAAGCCTCAGTAACAAAGAAAGCAGTATTATCTATGGTTGCCCTTAACTCTTGAGTCCCATTAGCAAGAGTTTCGGCAGTGGCAGTCTGCCAAAACTGTTTCACTAGGGAATCGTAAATGATAGGGTGACATGTTAATGCATACCTGATGTAAGAATCCTTCAGAAAGTCTACGATTTCATGGAAGTCATCACTACCCTTTGGTTTCTTCAAGAACCCAACCTGATTGTGCTTGTTACAGTACTTCATTCTTGCAATAGTGTTTTCGCTTTGAAAAAATACTTTTGAAAAGGTGTTGATGATGAGTTTAAATAGCCAAGAGTGAAAACAGAGGATTCGATTTTCTTGCCGAAAATAAGTGATTTGTTTGTTACAATAATTTTGGAGAGAAAATAAAGATAAAGATTGAAAATAAAATCAAATATTATCCTTTTATACTCCTAGAATATTGTAAAACTGTAACGGTACTATTTAAATAGTGAAAATCATTTGGGCCGATGACCAGTACTAACGATCATAAAAGAACACTGCCAGACTTAATTTTGGTCAACCAGACTTAATCACCTGACTTAACTGATAATCAATAGTGACTCAAAAGAAATCTGAACATAGCCTCTGTGTGTCTGCAATCCATATCTTCCCTGCAAGAGTTAGTCCAAAGACCACAAGAAGACATATATATGCACCCAACTTAAACACCTTTATTATGCACATTAATTCAAATTGTTAGCAAGAATGATTTTTATTTTCAAATTATACATTTAACCTCCCCTTAAATGTAGCTAGGTATCATGTAATTTTAAGAAACAAAAAAAACTTTGTTAAGCATGAAAATGTGTATAAAATACTTAATCCAAAACAAAGAAACTTTGATGTTTGCAAAACATAAACCACACATGTCCTAGTGACTTTATTCAAACACAATGCAAGTCTCTTAAAATGATGCAATAATCTTGAGAAGAAATGATGGCTTTCTCAAAAGTTAATCTCTCTTCCTTTTCTTTGCTTTGGAATCATTATCAAGCTCATCACAGATCTTAGTTAGCAGCTGACCACCTATGCTAAGAAGAAGGTTATCAATGGCATCAGTTTGTTCTTCACACTGAAGTTTTGAAGACATCATTCCATAGAGTACTTCAGTGCTTAGAGGATCATTCCATAGAGTACTTCAGTGCTTAGAGGATACACCACATTAGTAAGCATAAAGATATCAACACCTCCTTTGATTGAGATATGATGAACTCCACTTGTAGTGTATAGTTGCCACAAGAGAGTTTTATCTTGACTTGGAAAGCTCTAGTGCACATCTGCAGAACTTGGTGCAAACATTCTGTGAAGCTCCACATATAGTTCCTGTGCCTTCACATCAGCTCTTCCTCCATTCTTGAAGTCTAGTTGAACCAGTTTCCACAGAGTATCTAGATCTTCCCTGTCACAAGACTTCACGAAGGTTTCCATGTTCTTGTAGCATTCAGATGTTCCATCAGCTCTAGTTATCTTCCAGGCTTTTCCACCTTTATCCCTGCTAATTCTCCAGTCTTCAATCCTTGCTAGAAATAAGTTAATGTACAACTTCCTTTCAAAGCTATCTATGGGTTCCTTAAAACCCAGTTTGTGCTCTGAGCATCCACTATCAAATAAATCTTTATAGCTTAGTTCCTGTAGTGAATGATCCTGCACAAGAATAAGGGATTAGTTTCTCTTGATGACCCAGGCATGTGCAGGGCTTTGGTCTAGTTTGTGGATCTACATACTTGTATGTTTTGTAGGAACATGATCCACTGACACTGCTTTGGAATTTATAGGTAAGTTCATTTTTTAATGGGTCCCATTGCCAATAGTCTGAGTTTCTAGCAGGGGATCTCCTTTTTCCCTTTACAGGATAAGAGTTTGAGGTCTTTGCTGTATTATTTTCAAAGGGTCTTCTCACAGGTGATTTTGATTTGGAGAAACTTCTTCTTTGGTAAAAGTTGTTCATCTGTGAGATAGGTTTTCTCACAGGTGACGAAGATTTTGCAAAGTAATTTCTATGATTAGCTTGATTCACCTGTGGTTTAACTGGTAGTTTTGGTCTGTAATAGCCAGTATTAACCTTGGAATGGGCAGGATTAACCTTTTGCCCAACAGGTTTACCCTGGTTTCTACCTGTATTAAAATTTGGTCTACCAGAATTAATTTTGGAGTGACCAGTATTAACCCTTAGATGAGCAGAATTAACCTTTGTGTTACCAGTATTGAGTAGAACTTGTCTAGGAACAAACTGATTACCATGATTAATTCTATTTACATTGTTCCACACAGGTTTAACCATATTATTACCAGTATTAACCATCTTTTGTTTTCTCAACTCATTTTCTTTAGCCATTCTTCTTTCATGAAAGTCACAATCTTTTATTAAATGACTAATACTATTACACACAAAGCATCTTTTCTGAGTATACACATAACCTCCTCGTAACACTCTATTCCATTTATCATTCTTTTCCTTTTTGGTGTCTTTGGTTTATTTACTTGTTGCCTAGGAGATTTTAAGTGAATTTCGCAACTAGGTTCAACAGGTTTTTGTTCAGGTTCAGACACAACAGGTTTATCACTTTTAACAGATTTAGACTTTGACACTTCACTTGACACACTTTCAGGTACTGATTCAGAGGACTCAGAGGTGTTTCCACGTGACTCTTCACCATCATTAGATTGACAGGTAGAGTATTCACTGGTTTTATCATCTGAGACCTTTGTTTCAGGTACTTGAGGTCCTTTTTTACCATACACATATAGTGATTCATCAAATTCTTTTTCAGGTAAAGGAGTATAGTCTCCACTTAAAGGAGGTGGAACTCCTTTGTAATTATCAGTTTTTAAGAATCTACTATATACAATTGAATAAGCCAAGTCAGCATCAGAAGCGGTAAACATGCTTCTATCCATCTCTTCTTCATAACTTAGAACCTCACTGTCTGATTTTATCTCATATCCTAGACCAATTTTACATGTTGAGCTCATGCCACTGTTTATTAACTTTGACAAGTTTTGAGAAGAATTTTTCCATTTGTCTACTATTTGTTGTAATTCTTCTTTTTCTTTAAGAGCTTTTTCACCAATTTTCCTATACTTTTTCAGTTTTTCATCTTTAGCATATATTTCATTAGCCTGAAAAGTAAGTTTTTGGTTTAAATTGGTTAGTTGTGTTTGAAGTTTATCAACCTGAGCTTCTAAAGTTTTGACACCATTTTCATAAGCAAGTATTCTTATCTCTTGTTCTTCTATTTGATTTGTTTCTTCATCATACATAGCTTTAACATTATTGTATGAATCAATACACAGTTTAGAACATAGAGATACCTCATAGTTAGAGCTTATGTCCATTAGAGCATGGTTGGTAGGTTCCTCCTCATCAGTGTGATCCACCCAATTGATAATGCCATCATCCATAGTCAGCAGACCAACCTGGCTTGTCTCCTTTTTCTGCACCTCCTTTGGATACATTCTCTTCTTCTTCTCTTCAGAATTCACTTTTGCTGTACATTCTCTAGCAAAGTGACCATTGTTGTTGCACTTCCAGCATACAAGCTTTGACTTATCGTAGCCAACTGGCTTATTTCCATTGTATTTAATATTTCTTCCAGTTTTCTTGAAGAACCTTTTCATCCTGAGTGCAATCATGGCCAGTTGCCAGTTGATATCCATTTCTTCAATATCAACATCATCAATCTGATCAAGATCATCATGTATGAGATCTCTTTTTTCAGATCTCTTTGCAAAAAGAGAGTAAAGAACTTCATCAGCAAAACCAGCAGGATTATCTCTTTCCTTGTTGTTAGAGGAAGAAGCATAACTGCCAGAACTAACTCTGTTAGTACTGGTCTTGCCTTGTCCAACAAAGGCAACATTGACTGCACTGGATGATGATTTTGAGCTTCTTTTGACAAATTGTTCAAAAACCCTAAGATTGTTGAACAAATAATCAATTGACCAATCATCAACAACTTCTTTTAGCCTCATGCTCATGGTTACATTGATCCATTCTTGAGGCATAGATCTAAGAAACTTATGGTTTGCATCTTCAGTAGATACAGGAGAACCATGAGCTTCTAGTTGTGAGAGTAGGTGTTGGAACCTTTCATAACCTTTTTCAAGCCCTTCAGAACTGCTCACTGTGAATGCCTCAAATTGCTGTTTCAGTATAGCCTTCTGCATCTTCTTGGAATTTGCATTCCCTCCAAATCTGATTCGAATAGCTTCCCAGATCTCTTTGGCAGCATCCATCCCATGGAACCTTCTTAGGTGTTCTTTTGGAATGGCCATCAGAAGAATGGTCCTAGCTTTCCTTTCTTTCTCTACAGCATGTATCTCTGCAGCAGTAACTGGTGGAAGCACTTTAACAGTACCATCCTTGCCTACAGAGATCCTTTTCTTTGAGTTTCCATTCTGTATGACTTTCCACACATCATTATCTATGTATTCCAGATAATGTTCCATCTCCATAGCCCATATATCATACTCTTCCTTCTTAAGAATTGGAAGTTTGATATTTGCCAAAGGCACAAGCTGTTGTTGGTGTTTTGGCTTCTCATTGTCAGAGACAGCATCTTCATGGTTTGATTCTTCAGCCTCAGAATCACTGTTACGACTAGAGAATTCATCAACAGGTTTAGACATCTTTTTGGAATTTTGGTGAGTGTTTGAGTGGTTATAGTGTGTGGATCTATGTTTCTTCTTACTCAGAGTCCCTCAGCGAGGCTCTGATACCACTTGTAGGTCCAAAGATTTGGATCTTAGCAGCCTTTGTAAGACAATAGACACCTTGGATAAATACAAACTATCTATATGAGAAACTCTAAACAATGTATACTTGATGTTAATGCGGAATGTTAACACAAGCAGTAAGAACAACATAGAGAATTACTAACTTTGTATTCTATTAATTTCTTGAAAACTTGGCATTGAGCACAATGCCGTAGGGTTCCTTTTATACTATAAGGAAACCCTAATTCTACAAACGTGTGAAAGGATGCATGCATATCTTCTCCTAAGATATCTAACCGTGTGTAAATCCTTTCCTATAATATCTCCTAAGATATCTAACTTGTTCAGCAAAACAGACTTAACTGAACTAACATAAATAGACTTAATTAATGCTGGCCAGACTTAACTTTGTACTGGCAGACTTAACTATCTACCCGACTTAACTAGACAATTCAGACTTTTAAGTCTGTTACAAATAATTCCCAACAGTTAAGTAGCTTGTCACTTGTTTTATTGCTAGTTCTATATGAAGTGTATCGTAATCTTAGCTGTCTCGTTGGATCTCATTATATCGGCGAGTAAACTCTTAATGATCACTAATGTTTATCCTATTTATCTAAAGACATCAGCTAAATAGGCGAGGAACAGGTATGGTAGCCCAGAAGACTCAACTAAACACAGAGGTTATCAATGCACAAATATAAGTCACCAAAAACATCATCATATAGACTTTAATTGATGGGAAAGCAATTTTAAGGGGTACGGTATGGTAGCCGATAACAGCCCATCAATCCTGATGAATTAAAACGTATTAATACAATAAAACAAAACTACTTAATGAAATAAATACATGCAAGACCTTCTTACAGCTCTAATATCTTTGATTTGGGTGTGTCTTGTGATGCTTCTTCGACTGAGTTCGTCTCCTTAGGGTTATATTGCACACAAAATTCGTATAGGTCTTGGGGTANAGACTTTAATTGATGGGAAAGCAATTTTAAGGGGTACGGTATGGTAGCCGATAACAGCCCATCAATCCTGATGAATTAAAACGTATTAATACAATAAAACAAAACTACTTAATGAAATAAATACATGCAAGACCTTCTTACAGCTCTAATATCTTTGATTTGGGTGTGTCTTGTGATGCTTCTTCGACTGAGTTCGTCTCCTTAGGGTTATATTGCACACAAAATTCGTATAGGTCTTGGGGTATTTATAGTTCTGTCTGAGGATTCGATGCGGCGCATTGAGTAAGTAGATGCGGCGCATTAACTTAACTTCGCGTGGGGTCCAAGATTAATATATTCTGGAATATTCGTACACCGTCTTCAGATGCGGCGTAACTTGAATCATTATGCGGCGCATGTCCTTCAGTATCTTGGATTGTATCTGGTGAAGTCTTGATAGTGATACGCCGTATGTCAAAAGTATAATGCGGCATTTCTAGAGTAGAACAAGCTTGATCTTCTTCGTTGACCAAAGTTTCATAAGCGGCGCATGGTAAAATTCCATGCGGCGCATTCTTCAAAGTTAGGCAATGGTCTTTGAATTCATCTAAGTATGATATTGCGGCGTATCTGTTGATAGAGATACGACGCATCTTCTGGATTTCAGTAGACTTTTGACATCTTGCTTGTTTTGCTCCATAATTCGTCCAAAATCGCCAAGTTTCACCAATTCCTTGTTTTTACCTGAGAATTACTAAAGTAAACAATTAAGCATCGATTCTCATAGATAATGTAGTAAAACAAGTTAAATAAATAGGATAAATGATGAAAATAATATGTACTTATTTGATGTCATCAAGGATTTAACCATGTTACTACATCATCCACGCCGAACGAATCAGGGGAGTATTTGTTTCATTCTTTCATTTTCTTTTCTTTTACATCTTTTAATTGAACATTGGGGACAATGTTCGGCTTAAGTGTAAGGGGGTAAATGAAGATACCTTAGAGATTACAATTGCACTTGATTTTTGTTTGTTTAATAGTAGATGTGTAATAAAACTAAGAGAANTTGCTCCATAATTCGTCCAAAATCGCCAAGTTTCACCAATTCCTTGTTTTTACCTGAGAATTACTAAAGTAAACAATTAAGCATCGATTCTCATAGATAATGTAGTAAAACAAGTTAAATAAATAGGATAAATGATGAAAATAATATGTACTTATTTGATGTCATCAAGGATTTAACCATGTTACTACATCATCCACGCCGAACGAATCAGGGGAGTATTTGTTTCATTCTTTCATTTTCTTTTCTTTTACATCTTTTAATTGAACATTGGGGACAATGTTCGGCTTAAGTGTAAGGGGGTAAATGAAGATACCTTAGAGATTACAATTGCACTTGATTTTTGTTTGTTTAATAGAAGATGTGTAATAAAACTAAGAGAAATATTTGTTAGGGTAATTTTAGCACCAAATTTAATTTTTTTTGCAACATATAGGAGTCAAACTTTAGTCTTAATAAGCGTCTCATGGATAGGAGTTATACGACCAGCACAAAAACTGTACCACTCAAAAATTTCCAACCCAAATATGTGAGGTTCGCCCCTAGATCTTTAGGAAAAAGCATTCATTATTAATGCATGTGAGTGTACCGGTAGTACTTAGATTCGAGAACTTGCGTTAGTGATTCATCCCGAGACCACAAGTGAGACTACATTCGTGTAGTTAGGAATTAGGATAACCCATGTTTTAAACCTCTTTTTATAATTACATTGACTTCATTGGTCAAGTAATTCTCCCACACCTTTGCGATGTACTCATTTAGTACACGATACCCCTAGTACACCCCTAAGAGCCTATCTTTTTCGTTTCTAACTTTAAGCATTTTACTTAAAGGAAGAATTTGTTTACAATCCACCCCTAAATGTACACCCAAATCGCCTTAGCCTACCTTGTATGCACTCATCTTTAGTGCGTTATTGTTATTTGTTTAAACCCTTTGTTAATTGTCTAATTGGTTACATGGTTGCTAAGTCGAGTCATATCTTGTACATATTGTTTTGGGACGATTGGGACTCATGGGTAAAGTACTAGTGTAATGGAATAATGGGGAAGAACATCAATTATTACCCCCATATGTGTGTAAATGTTTAAAAGTACTCCAAGTGTTTTGATTATCTTAATTCGAGTCTTTATTTTGATTTATGTAAAAGTTCAAGTGTAAGGGGAGAACCGAGCCCCCTTGATGTATTATTTTGGATGGTAGGGCAAGAATGTATGTAAGGGGAGAACCGGCTTCACCCCTCCCCGGTAGCGGCGCCAAAATTTTGATACGCTCGGATCAACCACTTAACCAATGGATGGTCAAAGTAGTCAAACCACGCGTATTCTCCGAGTGTATAGGGTTTTCCCAGGTCGTTAAGTCCCGACGAGGTGTGAATGGAGAATCGAATCTCGTTTGTGATCGAATGATGTGAATAGTGAATTGAATAGAAGAAGCGAATTTTGGATTCTTAAGACTAGAATAATAAAACATAAACTAAAAACAATTTAATAAGCAAATTAAACAAGAAAGCTAAACACAAATAAGCAATTACGCCAATTAAAATAAAAACTCTAAAGTTTGTAGATTTAAGATTAATTAAAATGATAATGGTTAGAGAAAAAGTAATTATAAAACTAGTAACAAGTAATTAATCTATAGTTAACGATAAAAGACAACGGCTAAAAATAATAAACTAGATTATACTAAGTAAGCAACTAAGAAATATGTGATAAAAAGATTTACTTGTTAAGCAAATTATCATGGTCCTTAAGTGTGGTTTATTATTTCAATTAAGTCCTCTTATTGATGAATTAATATCTTTTACGAATAAATATTTTCTCACAACGTTGGTTTATTTTGTAAACAATTTTTCATAAAGAGATATCAATATCTAAATAAAAACCCAATAATTTTCACGGCTTTTGCTCGCTCAAACAACAAAAATTTCAATCTAAGTAACTTAAAATTACTGACCACTATATTTTCTAACTTTTATAAAACCACACTTAATTCACAGAATAATCTACTCAACAAGTATATAAAAAGTCTACTCACTACTCATGACTACTAGACTAACAATAACAATTAATCTAAGGGTAAAAGCCATAAAATACCATCGTACTTTCAAAAATGTCTCAACTTGACCAATTTATTTTTTTATTGCGGACTTTACCAATGAACTTTCAATTTTTTAGCCGACTTTACCAATGAACTTTCAAATTTTTAGCCGACTTGAACCAAATTTTTAGCTAAATTTGGTTCAAGTCGGCTAAAAATTTGAAAGTTCATTGGTAAAGTCCGCAATAAAAAAGTAAATTGGTCAAGTTGGGACATTTTTGAAAGTACGATGGTATTTTATGGCTTTTACCCTTAATCTAACAATAATAAGCTTTTAGGTTTTTAAAACTAAAAATGATAAAGTAAACGACAAATAATAATAATGAAAATACTTGCTTAGACCCGGTAGCTTATAACGTTGTAGATCTAGTCGTTATTTAAATTTAGTAGTTTGACTTGTAGATAATTTTGACTTCTAAATCAAAACGAGCCGGTATACGGCTGTGTAACTCAAACTCGCCCGTCAAGAAAACAAAACGATATTAACAAATACTATTAGGTGAGTGTCCTCTTTTGGCTCTAGTTAAAAGCATTTTAGTTTAGAAAAATATTTTGAAACTAATTCCGTCTAGACCAAACCCAAGTTAAATTACTAACTAAAAATAACGACCAATCCCTCACAACATTTAAAACTACCACAATCTAGGCAAGTAACAATAATCTACTCCATATGGTAAAATAAAACTAAACTAATACTAAAACTAACAAACATAGCAATAATGATTAACATACTAAAATAAAGAGATAAAATTAAAGTATGACAATGATTATAATATAATTACTACAAAGTGATTGGTGAACAAAATTTAAAAACAGTTAAATTAAAGAAAACAATTTAGAGTGGAATTTGGTGAATGAACCGACCCCCAGGTGCGGCTATTGGCTCCTTTCCAAATGATAAGATAAGTCTTCCTTTTATATGTCAAGTTCCCGACAGAAAACCTAAAGTGCAGATTTTCTTTTTATCACAAGTTGGGCTCGTAACTGGGCTGATCAAACTATAACTATATTTTGGATTTTATGGCTGGACTTTATAAAATAGAGATGAGCCTTGTAGTCTTTCATTTAATTTCATTGGGCCAGCTGCTGACTTTGTAATAACTTCGAGTAGGCTTCGTTGGCTTGCATTTAGTCATTCAATTTTTCCGTCATTTGCCTCGATGCTTCAAATAAAATTATCATTATCTCGTAATTTAGACACTTTTCCAAATCTCGTGTTCGTTTTGTTAGGTTTTCTTTGATTTTTTTTTCACCTTTCAAAATATCCGTACCTGTACAATCACAAACACAAAAACAAGCATATATTTGGCATTTTTAATATGTTTTGGTCTTTTAGGTCCGTTTAATAAGGTAAAATATATGTGTAATTAAACACATATCATGTACCCGGTCAGTATGAATATAATGGTAAGTAGAGTGTCGATCACTAAGAGTGGAAAATATTATCTAGTTTACCTAATCAGTATTTTAATATCCTAAGTTAGTTTTACAATCTAATCTAATGAAAGGGGGTTTCAGCCTGAGAGACTGTGATGTGTGCTATTTTACACATACTTTTGACCTTAGTTTAAGTGTGTAAAAGACCAAAAACTAACGTGAAACGCCAAAGATATAGTGTTTTTGTGTTTGTGACTGTGCAGGAAAGGATATTGCATAAATGGCATGAAAACCAACCAAAAAGCCCTAAACGAGCACGAGATTTGGAAAAGAGTCAAGAAGCCGAGTCAAAGATGAAATTTACTCAAGTAAAGCCCGTGACGATGTTTTCATTACTTAAAGGCTCGTGAATATGAAAGAGATACTTAATCGAAGATTAAAGATGATTATCATGTATAAGCTTCCCAAACTCGAGCAAGTGGTCACTTTTATATCATTGAAGACTTTTTGAAGACTCGTTAACATATTCCTCAAGATTACAAGGACTTAAGTTTACTTTTTAGAAGTCGTTTAGTAGTGTAATGAAAGTTTATGTGTTACTTTCATGAACAAATAGAGTTAAGGGGGCTAGATGTAAAAGGAATCCACCATGGAAACCTTAAATACCCACCTTAAGCTTCATTTTGAAGCTAGTCTTCATTTTAGTTTTTCATTATGTCATTTTAATTTCATGTCATTTACTTTACTTGTCATTTATTTTCTTGTCATTTAAATTTATGTCAATTTAATTTTCATGTCTTGATTTACTTATTGTCTTTGATCTTTAATGCTTTAATCTTTACAAGTTCTTTCTTAATCTTTACAAGTTTTTATTAATTTCTTTGTCACCTTTGCATGGTTTTTATTTGAGTTTCATATAAAAGCTTATGGGTTAGGGCTTGCAAAAGAAGCCGTGGCTTATTTGCTTATTTCTAAGCTTATTTTAGTATCTTAACGTTTTATTTACCAAGTTTTCTATGTCTTATTTACTTTTTATAAAAAATTTTGTCACGTTAAAAAGTCCAAGTATTTTTATTTTTTAGGGTTTAGCGAGTTTTATTTTTTTTAGCGAGTATGTTTTCTAGGGTCTAGCGAGTATGCTATCATTCTAGCGAGTTTGATCTTGGCTAATAATTACCTAGCGAGTATGAAAACTATTCCAGCGAGTATGGTTTTTTGAGTCTAGCGAGTATGAGGTTTTAATTATAGCGAGTATCATTTGATGTTCTTAGCGAGTTTGGGTCCACATCTAGCGAGTTGGGAATAAATGAGCTAGCGAGTATGGATGTCCACATCCTAGCGAGTATGATTTGATCCTAGCGAGTTTGGTGCTTTTTACCTAGCGAGTTTGGTTTTCATTTTGTGTCAAGTTTATTATTAGTCTTAGTTTATTTTGAGTCGTGTCTTATTTTCTTCTTCTCTTTTCTTATTTCTTTTACAAGCCGAGCTAGACTTTTATTTTCTCCATCGTTCATCGAGTGGAGTTTTGTTTGGTTCATTCCTAAACGAAACTCTGCCGAATTTTCTTTTAATCTTTTTACTTAGTTTATTTTCTTTTAACTTGTTTAATTTTCTTTTAAACCTTTACTTTTCTTTTCCTTCATTAATTAAATTTAAAAACCTAAAAACATTTTACATTTCGTATTTCATTTTGATTTCTTTTATTTACTTTATCTTTATTTCTTTTATTTCTTTCTTTTATTTCTTTTTACGTTTATGTTTTCTTTTCTCGTTCATTTTAACTTCTTTACTCACGTTTTACTTTTCTTAAAGTTTTAAATAAAGTTTAGTAGCGTAAACAAAACCAAAACATATCTTTAAACCCATTCACATCACATAACTCACGGTTTTGAACGACTAAGATCCATTCAACCCTCGTTGGGACTACGACCCGTGGTTTTCAAGCTTCACCGCTTGGTTTACCTCGATCAATTTTTGGCGCCGCTGCCGGGGAGCGGTTGATAAGATTAAGTTGTTTGATCGTTCGAGACTTGTGATTTGAAGACCCTTCTTTTAGAAGTTAACGCTTTTTCTTAAAAACAAAAAAAAAAAAAAAAATTTATAAAACCTATAAAAACCAAAAATATTTTCTCTTTTCTTTTATAAACTTATAAAAACCAAAAAGATTTTCTTTTCTACTTTCTTTTTCACTTTGTTGTGTTTTGATTTGTATGATCACTCGTTCCAAGTCTAACTTGAACGAGTCGTCTTCTTCTTCCACAGTGCCAACTAACCGCAGTCGTCGTAGACGGAGGCAAAGAAACGTACCCGAGTTACGTGATCTTCCTACTCCCATCACCGAGATGGCCGACCAACGCACGATGCAGGAATTGCTCCAATGTCCTACCGAAGGATATGGAGATGCTATTGTTCTACCCCAAATCCTTTCTGAGAATTTTGAGCTTAAAACCGGTTTGATTCAACTTGTCACTTCTAATCAATTTCAAGGTTTTGAAAGGGACGATCCTCATGCCCACATCCGTTGGTTCAACAAGTTAACCTCAACTATGAAATTCAAAGATGTCCTTCATGAAGCTATCAAGCTAATGCTCTTTCCCTTTTCTCTACAGGGGGCAGCCCGAGTTTGGCTCGAGAAAGAACCCCCTCGTTCCATTACCACTTGGGAAGAGCTTGTTTCAAAATTCGTTAATCATTTCTTTCCCCCATCCAAAACAACAAACCTAAAGAATGATATAACCAATTTTCAGCAACGTTTTGATGAAAGCTTTGGTGAGGCATGGGAACGTTTCAAGGATCTTCTTCGCAAGTGTCCTCACCATGGTTTCTCCGAATTGCACCAAATCGATACGTTCTATAACGCTTTGACTCAAAACGATCAAGATTCTTTGAACTCAGCCGCCGGTGGCAACATCTTGAATCGTACGCCACGGGATATTCTTACTATCATCGAAAACAAATCAAAGGTTCCGACTTCTCGTAACAAACCGAATGTTTCGAAAGCAACGTTGTTTAATCCTTCTTCTTCGACGTCATTGGCCCAACCATCGGAGATGGCCGAACTTACCGATGCTTTACGTTTGATGATGAAAGAGTTTAAGAACCAGAATCAGAAACCCGAGCCCGTTAAAGCTGTTAATGAAGTGTGTGT